>JBAMBJ010002400.1:0-18417 GCA_037043495.1 Drosophila recens
AGCGAGAGTGAGAGAGAGTGAACGAGAAAGAGAAAAAGAACGAAAGGGAGTGAGGTGAACTATCTTTAGAGTGTATCTTTTTTAAGTATCTTTACTTCAAGGTATCTGCTAGTCGAGCAATGTTAGTTGCTTAGCCCTGACATAGATACACATACTCAGGTGCAAATTAATTCAGTATCCTTCTCTATTGTTCTTAGCGTCTATTGTTTATGAAATACGTGTATTTCTCATTTTAATGCATCAGCAATCAATGTATGTTCATTCTTTATCAGTATGAATGAGTGAACAGCATAATTTAAGTATCCTTTGGTATAGATTAATCATTAAGGCGACTTTTTAATAAAGTTTCTTATAAAAGTCAAATCAAACAGTCTGTAAGCTCATTTATATATTTATTATTATACGTATACATAGGTTTACACTAAATTATTCAAGAAACAAATAAATAAATTCGTTGATTTTAATTCTTATTGTCATTTTTTAATTTGCTTACAATTAGACATCTCTCAGGTTCTAAGGACTCTCCCATGATCCAAATGCGATCTCAATTAGATTAGTCATGTTTTTATCCTTTCTCTTATGTTTTCTCCTAGAAGAATCTATACTTTTTCTTTTTATTGGGTTCAGATGTCGGGGGAGGTTGAAGATCCAACTGTCGCCTGGGTATCAATGGGGGCGGTGGACTATCTTTCTGGGCGGAGAGAGTGGGCGAGAGTGGGCGTGGTGAGCGCAGGATCGATGTCAATGGAGGCGGGGGAGCTGGTGAATTGGCTGCTGCTCCGTTGGCCGGTCCTCCAGTCTCCTGGCCATCTTCGTCGATGCGACCCAGGCGGGAGCCGTGCACCGAAGCTAGCTCCGAGGGGGTCTTCACCTGGGAGCCGAACTCGTCCCCAAACTCACTGGCCATGCCAATGGTGGCTCCGACCTTGGCACTGGCGCGCTTGAAGTGATCACTGAGCTTGATCTGGACCACGTTGATGAACATGGATGTGAGGGCCAGGCCGAAGATTAGGTAGATCATGCTGACCATCACGTAGAAGGGATTGCTGGGCACCATGTCGCCGAAGCCAATGGTGGACATGGAGATGAAGACAAAGTAGAACGAGTCCAGGAGCGACCACTCCGTCTCGAGGATAAATGTGTAGAAGGCGCTGCCCATGATTATGTAGGTGACGAGCAACAGGGTTGCCACCGAGATCGGCAGGTTGAACTCGTCGTCCACCTCGAAGGTCTCCGGATACGGCGACGTCGGCGTCTCCGGGTGGGAGGTGCCCAGAGACTTGCCCGCCTCGGCATCCCCCTCCGCCCGCGACTCCTCCTCCGCCTCCACCTCAGTCTTGCCAAAGTACGCGCTCGGTCTTCGGATCGCCATGTCGTAGACGGTATTGAAGCCCGTCATGGCGTCCCGGAACTGCTGCTGCTTCCGGATGCGGCGACAGGAGCGCGTGTAGTAGACACGCCTCACATACGCCCACAGGAACTTGACGCTCCGCGTGAATAGCTTGCCCAGATCGGCCAGCACAATCAGGAACATCGGAATGCCGATGATGGCGTAGATTATGGTCAACGAGCGTCCCACATTCGTCTTCGGTGATATGTGACCGTATCCTGTGGGAGAAAGTAATTAATCGATGAGTGAACATTTAATTTGTAGCAGGAATCGGGATTTAGATATTAATTAAATGTAATTATCGCCACTTTTGCATACACTGTAAATATATAACATAATCTGTAAATAAAATAGCATACGAACTTAACATACTCTGTAAGTAATTAAGAATAACATAGGCTAAGCATAGAAGAGTATAACATTCTGTATTTGGCAATTGAAATATACTATCACTAAGCAAACAATACAACAATATGTTACAGTCGCATTGCGTGCCCAACTAAATATATACTGGCTACAAATGTAAATGTCTTAACTTAGATAATAAAAAAAATTATATTAGCCATTATGTTCAAAGATCATAACAACGTATTACCAGAGACTTCTTAAATCATTTCTTAAATTTTATCGATAAATTAAAAAATATGTCTTATCTTATCTTAGGGCAAGTAAATAAAAAAGACAATGGAAAAATAATAAAATTTCCCTTTTTTGCTCATAAAAGATATACTTGATTTTTCAAATTTGTATATTACAAATGGAAAATTAGAATTGTATATTCCAAAAACAGAATAATTGCTAATATCATAGTGTTAAATATCAAATGTTAAAGTTTTTTTCAATTTTTTTTTTTACATTTTCAAATTTTCTTTTTTAAGAATTATAAAATAATTCTTATTTTCAGTTTTAATCATAAAATGGTTGTTTTAAATTATATGTTCAAATTATTTTCCGTTATAAAAGTGGAAAATAAAGATTCTAATTCCAGGGCCTAAGAAAGGGAAAGAGTTATGATTCTTGTCAAAGCTCTAAAGAAACTTTAATGAAAACGCGTTGAGCTTTAACTAGGATTGTTGAACTAGTTGAGCTTTTGCCTAGGATTACCTATTGTTGTGATAACGGTCCAGCAGTAAATGAAACAATTGACGAAGTTAAACGACTTTTGGCCCGGAAATCGACGCAGACCCAACTCGGCCAACGTATTGAGTTCATCCTCGAACTTGCGCAGCTTCTGGCGGGCCAAGGACTTCCAGTCGTCCTCTCTAGCAACGGATGAAAGAGTTCAGAGATACAATACTTGATACTGGAAACGGAGAAGAGCTCGTACCTCATGTTATGACTAACTGTCCACAGATTGTCGATGAAGTCGCGCTTCACCTTGCGCACCTCGCACTTGTAGATGTCCTCGGACATGCCCTCCGTGTAGCGGAACACGAGTCCTCCGAAGCCCAGCAGCAGAATGAGCAGGATGATGTGGCCAATGCACTCGTTCCGCAGTTGCAGCATCTCCGCCATCCGCACGGGATAGTCCAGCTTGAGGCGTCGCCACTCGTGGGAGGCCTCGAGGCGTAGCCGTCCCAGAAACGCCCTCGACATGAGTTCCTTGGGCTCCGCAGGAGTGATGAGTTTCTCCTCGACTTGCCTTGTCCTGAAAAGGTTTCCTATGCGCCTCAGCATTGAAGGCTTCTCTTTCTCAACTTCAAGGGGCTGCATTTCCATTTCAGGTTCCACCTGCTGCTCCAGTTCCTTGTTGTTCTCCGGCTCGGGAAGCGGTTCAGGCAGCGGTTCCTCCTCCTGTTTCCTCTGCGGCCTCTCCAGACTCGGAGTGCGCTTGGGTCTCAGAGGTCGCTCCAGGCTGGAGCTGCGCTTGGTGTCCACCTTGGGTGCGTGCTCCGTCTCCGGCACCTTCAGACTGTTGCTGCGTCTCACCCGATCCGCTCCCAGGCTCCTGGCCAGCGCTGCCTGCGCTGCCGCGGCTTTCTCCGCTGCCTCCACATAGGCTCTGCGCAGCTCCGCCCGCTGCTCCTCCTCGCTGAGCTTCACCTTCGCCGGCTGGGCAGCGTGAGATTCTCCCACCTCAACGTACTGCAGCTTGGGATTGAAATCCTCAGCCACCCGCTGCTCCGGTGTCTTGGAACGCCTCTGGGGACGCACCGGAGACAGCGAGCTGTTCCGGCTGACACTGACAGGTGGCTTGGTTGGCGGCGGAGGAGGAGCACCACGAATGGGAGCAGCTATGTAGCCCGCAACTGGAGCTGTTGCCTTGCGCGGCGCCGGCTTCAGCCGGGTGAGCTGCTCCTCGGCGGTATCCGCGTCGGAGGAGCTGAACTGGGTGGAGGATTCCTCGTAGCCGCTGCTCCGATTGCGTAGCCGAACCGACGGCGCCTCGTGACGCTGCAGCCGAAGGCTCTGCACGAGCCGACGCCGTTCGTCCTCGTCCTGGGGCAGCTGGAAGCCATCGCTGATCTTGCGGTAGTTCTGGAGCAATCGCTTGCGCTCCTCGTAGTCCAACTGCTGGCGATGCCGCACCTTGTGCTCCCGCTTCTCCCGCTCGAACAGTCGCTTCTCCGCCTCGAAGCGCCTTCGCTCGTCCTCGAATCTCAGCATATTCTGCTCCAGCCGACTGAGGGACTCGTCGCCTCCTCCTCCTCCTCCTGCTCCCCGCTGCTTGGCTTGGGCTGTGTAGGACTGTGAGCTGCCCGTGAGCTCACTCTCGCTGGACTCCTGCTCCTTGTGCCGCGGCGAGGACAGGCTGCGATGCTTGATCATCAGCTGCTGGGCATCGGGACTGCTCAGCTTCTCCGCCTCCCGTGGCTGCGATTGACTCCGCGCCGCGATGCCGGCAAAGTTCTTGTCCCGCCGGCGGAGTATCTTGCTCTCGTGGGCGGACTTGGCGCCAGGCGGACGAATCTGCATGCTCACAAACTGCGCCTGAGCAAGTTCCTCATAGTCCCGATCTCGTTCTCGTTCCCGTTCCAGATTCTGCTGCTGTCTGCCGGCATCTACCGGCGTCTGCTCCCGCTGATTGCGAGCCGTGCGGCGACGATGACGCAGCTGTCTGTTCCCAGCTCCAGTTCCAGCTTCAGTTCCATTTCCATGATCAGCTGCATTCTCCATTCTTTTGCTTAGTTGCTTGATTTCCAATGCCAATGCTTGTCTTCCTCTCCCTCTTCTTCTCCCGCTCTTTACCACATGTCGCTATTTTTATCTCGTCTACGTGTTCATATTTTCCAACTGACCCAATGGAAAAGTATTTCGAAAATGTAATTATATCACTTTCGTCTGCAATTTTCTTTTTTTAGACAATAATGCAATGATCCCTTATGTCTTCATCAATTTGCGAATCTCACTTCTCCCTTCTGCACATAAATATATATAATTATACTAATAAGTATTCGCGTTGACTAATACTTAGTATATATATATATATTTATATATATGCTTGTATATATTTTTTAAAATCTATTCTAGAGCGCGCCGCGTCGCGTTTTCACGACGTCGTCTGGTTTCGAACTGTTTCGCATACAAAATATTCAAAATTCTTGTACACAATTTTGAAATTATACTTATAGATTCAACAGCTGTTTTGCCTGTATCTATTTCTACGTCCACCACTGTCACTTTCGAGATGATTTGTGATTTTCATTCTTGGACATATGTTGGCCTATTAATAATTCCATTTTTATTACTCAATTAATACATGATCTTAATATTTATTGCTTATAAAATGATTGCTTAACACCAATAAAATTATATGTTGTTGGCGAGTTTTTTGCACACTCTGCTCACTTTTTACACCGCGACTGTTGTAAAGCTTTAAGCTCTTCACATTAGTTGCCGGCAAACGATTTGAACTGAAAGCTTCATTCCAGTTATGTATTTAAATAAATAAAATTGTTATTCTTTGTGTTGGTTTGCTTTAAATGTTGATTTTAATTAATATTTGACGATAATTGTTAACAGAATTACTTTAGTAATTTAACCAGACTGAATGAGTAAAACTAAACTAAACATATGTAAATCAATTTATCTGCATTTGCTTGACAGTTCACAGTATTCTTTGAATGCCTTAAATAATTTATAATAATAAGAATATGAGCAATTGCTTAATAAAATTGTATGTGTTAATAGGTAAAAAAAGTGTAGCAGGAATAGGGATTACGATAATATTTAAATGTTAAACCCGCTTATTTGCACCTCGCTGTACACAGTAGCTCGATGCAAATATTAAACATTCACTGTAAATATCATAACATACAAATGTAAGTAATTTAGAATAACATATGCTAAGCATAGAAGAGCATAACGTTCTGTATTTGGCAATTGAAATATACTACAGTCGCATTGCGTGCTTAACTAAATATATACTGGGTACAGAAGGGATCTCGAATAAAAAAATCAAACAAGTTCCCCCACTTCTTAAATGTTTCTATTTAAATTAAATAGTTTACATTTCCTACTATAAAATCTGAAATTTTTGGGATTTTTGCATGTCCGCCTGAAGTTTGCGGGCTACAAATGGAGATATGAGTATCAAATTTGATTATAAAGGTGTCAGAAACTTTGCACACTTTCTAAAATTGTAGTTCTTTTAAATGTACAAACTACTACTTTTATTTTAAAAGTAAGTTTTAAAAGATCTAAATTGCAGCATTGAAAATTATGTTAAAGTTCGGCGCCTTTTTTTTGTGGAACTGCCAAATGAGATTCGCAAAGATTAACTTCCTTCATTGTCAGCGAAAATACATGGGATTATTCAGCAGACCATGGCGATAAAGATGATATATTGATATGACAAACGAACATATGGACATGGACCTGAGTAAACACACCAAATATTGTAGTATTTGTTATATCCCCTTAAACCATTTGTATACTAATTAAAAACATGTTCTTTTCCGATTTTAGTGAGATCTACAAAATGTTGAACGTCAACAGATTTGAAATTTTCGAAATCTTGAAAAGTAATTGCTATTTCCTTCGTCTCTAGTCTTTGGTTTTTCCAATTTGTTGGATGACCTTGTGATGTTGGCCATAAACAAACTGTTTAAGTTAAATAAATCACACTCAATATTAAAGGGTAATGAAACGGGCTTCGACTAGTCGTAAATGTCTGATAGTAAGTTTAAATATTGAAATTGAAATTTCAATTCGCTGGCAAATCAACGCAAATCCGTGACGTCAGCTCAACTGAAGCGTTCTCAAATCCAAATCCATTTTGGCACCCAAGGCATTCATATTCATATTGCAAATGGGTATTCATAACAAATTAATATGCAAACCAATTTCAATTTCGCTTCACACTACTCATATTCAAAGTAAAGTATTCAATGTATATTTTATTTAGAGCACTCACGATAGACGTGCCTCGGAAGCCAAGCACTCGGGGCGTATGCGCAATATGCGATGCGTATGATTTTTACTTGATGACGGATCGAGTTCTGAATTCGCCATAATTTCATTAGATTTGTTTATTTATATTTGTTGGGATTTTATTCAAAAACTCTTGAATTGATTTTAGCGTATGTTGCAAAATATTTGATGATTATTGCAGAGGAGGACATAAATATTTGCATACTTATCATTCATTACTGAATGAATATATTTGCAGCCCATAAAAATCTCTCGACATACTCATAAATAAATAAATGAGAGACGAAGATAAAATAAAAATATCTGCTATTAAGTAAATACAATTATTTGTCTAAGAATATATTTCTTTTTAAATTCTTTATTAAGAACGATGACAATTTTCCAAAGAGTTCTGATTATTGTCTGCAAAACGCAAGTCCATATCGTATATAGAAATATATATGCGCATGTATAATACATATATATATTTATTTTACCTCGCATGCAAATGTTTGTTGTTGTTATTCTATATATATAAACATACATACTTAAGCTGGCGCAAGGAAAAACAACGGAAACTATTTCCATTTTTTGTGTCACATTCTTATTTTGAGTTTATGAAGAAAATGTTGACAAGTTCTTAAAAATATAAATAGGCTTTCGAGTATTTACAATTATTATACATATACATATGTATATTCTCGCACATGCTCAAAATGAAAAATAAGTTTCTTATACACTGAATAATTGGATAATTGGAAATGTAGCTCACCTATTGTCGTATAGATGGTACAGCTATAGACCATGGCGTTCCAAAAGGACCATGGATTCAACTTGATCAAATCCTCCTCCTCCAATAAACCAGAGCGCAATAGAGACTCCACTGCCGGCTTATGAGTGTTCATAACATTAAGTATCTTTCCATTGAAATCAACTTCCGATAACTGCATTAGAATAAATATTTTAAATAAATTTTGGTAATTGTAAACTTCAAGTTATCACTTACCGAACTTAATAGAGGATCTTTTGCTATGTTTCGTATTTGCTTAAAGAACAATCTCTGTTCGTATTGCAAGTCTCTTATTTTTACTTCAGAATCGCCAACTGTCAAAATAAATGGTTAATATTCACGATTTATTATTATTCATATTATAATCTGTTAGATTTATGAGAATTCTTAGTCAGAATTAACAGAAAAGAAAAATATATTTTTGAGCCAAGAGTATATAACTTTAAATCAAGATCATAAAATTAAGTGATTTGATCGTTTTATTGCTTTCATTTTATTCTTTAAGTAAAAAATGGTTAGGAAATAGAACGGAATGTAATTTAACATATTGTTTTATACATTTAAGAACATATATCATTTAAGAACATTTATCATTAAGGAATTATCGACTGTAATAATCCTATATCATAAAAAATCTAGCTGTTAAATCCCAAAATTCCATAGCAAACAAATATGTTTTGATCCCAAGAAAGAAGATCCGTTTTTTTTATAATATTCAATTTACATTGTAATAAATAATTGTGATATAGGTGCTATTCTCTAGCAAAGTACCGCAGATAATCTACCTTTTTTTGTGTGGATGCGATATATTCTTTTTTAATTCTAAAGCTGCACTGCATTGCTCAATATTATCTTGATAGCATATTAGGGGAGAATATATTTAAATATTTCATCATCGTGTAATTTAAAAAGGACATTGACAGCCAAAGATGCACATGAAATGAGTGCAAAACAAAAACACATTGTTAGTCTGTACTTTCCCAGTAATTAAAATTAATCATTTTAACTAATTGTTTATGCCAGATAAATGAATGTATTCGCGTGGCCTGATGATGAGTCATTTGATTGTCTGAATCTATTCATTCACCTGGTTCACCTGGTCTACGAGTCGATAATTTGTATATTGTCAGAAGACATCAAACCCGACCTGAATGCAGACACATATGTAGATGGTATTTGTGTATTTTATTTTTCCGCTAGGTCGGTTTTACTGTAGTGAAAACAATTGGCGAAGAGCTTGATAAGCAAACAAATCATCGGCCAGTTTATTTATAAGGTCGTGAGTGGATCACTCCCCGGAAGATACTAAAGTATCTGAACTGGAGATACGGATATACTTGAATTTGTATCTATACCTTCAACAGTGCGGAATATCACGGCTCCAATGACGCTGTAGCCGGCGAGGACGATCAGTAGGAACATGTGGGTGAACCATCGCTTGGACCACGTGCTGAACTTATTATACAGTCCATAAGAGAACTTCTCGCCAAAACTCATGCCGGACTTGGTGAAATCAATGAAGCCCTCGTAGCCTTTGGTCATAAAGTTGCCCGCATCGAAGGGATTCGCCACAGGCGGCCAATAAGGACCCTGTGAGCCCATTGCCGTGTGATTTGTCTGGGCGGTGTACGGATGCTGTGGATGGATGGATGCACTGGGCGGCATCGAGGTTCCACCTGTGGTCAATCCGTGTCCGCCGTGGATATTGTAGATATTGATGCGGGGCGGTCGATTCGATCGCCTCGAGGGCGGCGGAGTGCTCGGAGTTGGTGACTGAGCCTGCATTTTGGATTACTTTACTGTTGTCTTAACTTATGTACTTTATAGCGGGTCAGTACTGTGAGCCTAAAGCTCAAGCATGACACTTTCCTATTTGCTTTAATAAAACACTTTTCTTGAGTTCACTTTTGTTTTGTTCCGAGCGTATTCCATATATCGCGAATATATCCAAGTAAATTTGTATTATTTTCGAATTCTATAAGCACAAGTGTTTTCGTCGATTTCTCGTCGTCTTTTCACGCGTCGCGTTGTACGAATTGGCTGTGGATCGCTTCCATCCGCCTCGTTCTTGATTTAAACTGAAACTAAGGCAGGCAAATCACCCAAGCAGCAAAGCACCTAAGAATGCCAAATGCTCCCAGCCAGCCAGCCAGCCAGCCAGCATGAATGTCGTCGCTCTGTCCGCCGCAGCGAAAATCTCATCGATGGCAGACGATGAGCGAGCACAGTGACGACACCATCGACGACGGCATCCATGAGGTCACCATTCTGACCACGTTACGAGTCTGTTGACGATCTCTAAATGATTAGGCCCCTCCACAACACATACTCTTACAATGTCTGTATTTCTTTTTTCTTTTTTTTTTTTGAGATAATTAATTTTTGAAGCCAAGTCCCATCGCAAATTATTTAAATTATACTCAGATTCTAATGCGTAAATTTTCTTGGAATAAAAAAGTTGATGGGCAACTACAAATTGCTGTTTGCCATTTATTTTGTATCGCTTGACACTAATGATTTAATATTTAAATTTTTCTCTGAATAAAATTTCGTTCGCAGAAACCAAAATATATATTTATATTACTTATTCCACATGAGTCGCCTGCCAAATTTATTGAACGCCGACAATTTTGTTAAATGGAAAACCTATTCTTGGTGGCAAAGCTTTTGGCAACCACAAACTACATAATTTCAACTAATAAAATTACGTGTAATAAATGTTTAGAAAAACAATGTGCACACAAATAGAATAAATAGAAATAATTGCCGTTCAAGTTTGATTAAAAGTTAGGGAATCCTTAGAAATCAGCTGAATCACAAATTTTACAGAAAATTAATTTAGAGAAATCAAGCCTAATCTATTAGGCCGAGCGCACACTGGCGGCCGAAAAGCTGAGCTGAGTTGATAAGCTTTTAGTTCAGCTCTGCTCAGTATGATTTTGTCAGCAGCTGTAAATTAAAATAGATTGCAAAAACTTTAATTAGCGAAAATGGTCAAAACCCACCTGTGTGGGCTAAGAAGCTAAAAAACTATTTAAGTAGAATAATTACCGAAAACATTTGTCTACAAAATTTCAGTTTGCTGATAAGATCTGAAATTATCAGCACAGCTGTAAGTTTAGCTTTCAGTCGCCAGTTTGCGCCCGGCCTTAATGTGGATAATTAGTATCTTCAAGCCCAGAAGTGTTATTGGGTTAAATGGTATAATTTACCAGCTGTGCACCAAATTTATTCTTATGGCTATAAACATATGAGCAAACACCTATTTAAACCATCTCGGAAATGATCATTAAAATGTACTTTGAACTTGATTGTATTCGCCAAAAATATTAACTATTCAGATCACAATATCATAACTCTTAGTCGCTTTTCTAAACTATCATTTCGAATGATAACACTTGTAGTGTCTTTAAAGACATCCAGATTATTATTATTTTAAATATTTCCCAATTACCCTCCCAAATAATTCAAACATATTTCGTTTTCATATTTAATACATTTTAGTGTTTTTTATTTGTATATGGTTGGAATATTGCCACAGCGAGCACAATTTTGCATGTAAATCTCACTATCATATGAACAATTCGTAAATACATTTGTAATTTTTACAAACTTGAACAGTTTAGCAATTCCAACAGCAACAATTGTCAATATTATTAATAATATAGTACATATATGTATGTATGTATGTATTGTATGTGTAAGAGTATGTGGCTATGAAAATAATAGATTAAATGCTATTACAGATATAAGTATTAGATAATTATAACTCGTATGTAAACTGTTCCTGGTTTGAAAGCTCGCCTTTATCTATCTTAAGTATGTCTAAGATTAAGATTAGTTTGAATATCAACTTTACAGAGAATTAAATCGAATCGTTTGAATATCATAAAAAGATGTTTTGTAAATTTTACTCACAGTCCTTAAAGTTGTATATATTATATATGTATGTATATTATTTAATTCAGTTTTGTGTTGCTTTATTTCGTTATTTTTTATTTGATAATATTTTGACTTGCACAAACAATTTAAACTCGAACTATGATACTATAATAAGCCATAAACTATTCATGTTGAAGATCGATCGAAGAAGAGACAGACCCCAAACTCGTTTCTTTGGATGGGCTCGATTTGGTCAAGTACGAGTCTGTCAAAATGTCATGGATTATTGTTGGGTATTATTATTTAGAGTGCATCAGTAGACAAAAGCACTTGGATTGCAATTGGATTCCAATTGGAGCACAGCTGTTAACAGGTGTAAAAACAGCGTGGCTTGCTGTTAAGTTAACAGTGTCTACTTGAGCGACTATCTTAATTTAGCAGTGCTGTTACTTATCACTTTTGCGTTCTGTTAAGTGAACAGTGTCTTCCTGAGCGACTCTTTCTCTCAAGCACTGCTGTTAACAGCTTCGCGTGCTGTTAAGTTAACAGTGTCTACTCTCTTTCTCTCAAGCAGTGCAGTTAACAGTGTCTACTCTCTTTCTCTCAAGCAGTGCAGTTAACAGTGTCTACTTGAGCGCCTCCTTCACTCGCTGTTCCCATTCGGCCCGACGCTGATGAATCCCTTTGAATTCGCCCACTGTTGCCGATCGCTCGATTGTCTTTGTGGGCGTGGCAGCGGATGCTGCCTCTGTTGTTGTTGCCTCGATGGTTGTTGCTTTTGTGGTTGCAGCTGTTGTTGCCTGTTTCAATTGCAACGAGTAACGTTCATTTGTCGGCTTAACAGTGCTGTTATTGCTGTTGTTGTTATTACTCTTGTTGTTGTGGTTGTTGTTGCTGTTGTGGTTGTTGTTGTTGTTGTGGTTGTTAGCGGTGGCATTGCGCACATTGCTGACCTTGATGGGCGGCAGATTGGACAATTTCTGCGGTGCTGACTGCTGATTATTGTTGAGATTACGAAAATCGGCCACAGAGCAACGATTGTTGGCACTGGATTGGGATTGGGAATGGGAGTGGGTATGAGAATGTGACTGGGAGTGAGCTTGTGTAATCCTGGTGGATTCAATGCTCTGTGTCTGTGTCTCATATTTGGGCATCAGTTTGTCCAGCTTCTCCTCGCTGTTGGAATGATTCTCCTTATCGCTATCGACGCTTTGGCTGCCGTTTGTCATCTTCTTCTGGTGATTCGCCACTGCCACTTGGGCCATGGCCACCACGTCGTCGTCCTTCACCTTCAGCGAGCGACGGGCAAACACCTTCATCAGCTCGGGAGTGGCATCCTCTTGACTGGAGGGAGTGCTCACATTTCCATTTCCATTACTGTTCCCATTTCCAATACTGTTCCCATTTGCATTACTGTTCCCATTTGCATTACTGTTCCCATTTGCATTACTGTTCCCACTGTTAATACTGGCAAATGATTTCTTGCGCAGCACAACCTCACTCCCACCCGGCGTGACTGGAGTTGGAGGCGTAAGTGGAGTACTGGGCGCACTGGGAGTCGCTGCACTTGCTGCCGTGGATTCAGTCTTGCGCTGCAGTTCCTCATTGATGGACTTTTTGCGCTCACTGCGCAGCTCGGCAATCTTGCGATCCGCCTGTGATTTATCCTCACTGAGGAACAGTCGCTTGCGCTCCTCCAGCGAGAAGCGATTGCCCTTTGACGCCTCCTCCACGGGCTTCGACTCCTTCGCACTCTTTGGTGTACTGGGCGAAGTCACCGCTAGCACCTCGCTGCTCCCGCCGCTGCCACTGCCACTGCTCACGTAGCTGGAGCGCAGACTGTTGGCACTGACGGCACGCTGTTGTCTGGCCAGGATCTCAGTGGGTGGTTGGCTAATAC
This sequence comes from Drosophila recens, assembly GCA_037043495.1. Lineage (NCBI taxonomy): Eukaryota > Metazoa > Arthropoda > Insecta > Diptera > Drosophilidae > Drosophila > Drosophila recens. Next base: position 13,315 of record JBAMBJ010002400.1, read on the forward strand.
TGTGAGACGGCTGCGACAGCTGTGAGGGAGTCGTTGGAGTAGTTGGCGTTGCTGGCTTCTGAGAGCGTTCCACAATCTGAATACTGCCTGTACCTTCGCCACTGAGACGCCGCATGGTCAGGTCATCGCTGCTCTGACTGCGCTCCGCCACGGACTTCACGTTCTTGGCCAGCACCAGGTGATTCGTCTTGTTGTGCAGGCGTGCCTGATCCACGCGGTTCAGCTGAATCTTCATGAACTCCGGCTGCTCCAAACCCAATCCCGTGACGGGTTGTGCCTCCATTTGACTGGAGTGGCGTGGATTCCCCTTGACAGGAGTGGTGGGAGGACTGTTGGACAGCTTGGCGTTCTTGGCCAGCGGACTGGCGTTGGCTGGATCCTTGATAGCAATCGTCGTGGTCTGCTTCAGCTCCAGCACCTTGGGCCGTTGTGGCGGTGCCTCCAGGCTGATCTGCTCGGAGACCGCTCCGGACTTGCGAAGAACACTGACCAGCGGCGACTTGACGATCAGGTCGATGTTCTGCTCGATCTGGGAGATGCTGGTGGGACACTGGGCACTGGGACTCGGACTGGGCACCAGGAGCGTCGTGCTGCGTTGTGGCGACAGCTTCGTGGGCGTCGGCAGCTTGCCAGTGGACTCGGCACGTGCCTGCAGCAGCTTGTTGTCGTTGATCTCGAACCCCAGGGAGACGCACTTGGCACTGGGCGACATCGGGGACATCGGGGACATGGAGGAGTGGGAGGACTGGGGAGATTGCTGCTGCTTGTAGTAGGAGGCGGGCACGCGGAAGCTGATGGACAGATCCGGCAGACTGGGCATGTTGCTGTGCACGGCCGTCGATTCGTTGACCACGTCGCGATCCTCCTGGTAGTTGCGGAAGCTCCTCGACTTCTCCACCGTCTTGCGCTGCTTCTCCTCGTAGTAGAGAGCCGAGGGCTCGTCCGTGCTGGTCTCCAGCGAGTTCGAGGAGCTCGAGTGCTGTCCCATCGAGTCGCTGGAGCGGGAGAGCTTTTGCTGGAACGCACTGAGACCCACGATCCGCGGCTTCCTCTCAAAGTGACTCGACGACGTCGTCACCGTCTCCGCCTTCAGCTGCGTCTGCTCCCGCACCAGAGCCGTGGACTGGAAGGTGTCGTTGCCCCGGGAGCTCTTGGACAGCAGACTGGTGACATCGCTATCGAGGACAGGCGGGGATGTGGCGCCTAGTTCCTGGGGCAAGTAACGCTGCCGAGCAGCCGGTCCCGATTTGGGCTTGACGGCGGTCGGAGGCTGCGGATGCACTCCATAGTTGCTGACCATGGCGTTGAGGCCGTGCTTGCCCTCGCTGTGGATCTCCCGCCTGATGATCTGTCGCGTCTCCTGGACGTGCTGTTCGTGCGACGTGGCGCTCCGCGACTTGTTGGGCACTGGCACGGGATCCCGAGTGGTTGCCTCCACACAGGACGTGGAGATCTGCAGCTTCTTGGCCACATTGTGACCGGTGTCCATGTCCTCCAAGCCATCGTTGGCTCTGGCAATGCTGCGCTTCGAATTGCGCTGCATCAAACGACGCAGGAATCCGTGACCATTGGAGTCCGAGGAGGCATTGGTCACATCGTCGCCATCTGTCGAGGACTCGCCACGGCCATCGAATAGAGCATTGGCCGCCTTGAACGTAAGTGCTCGCAGTCCAAACACCGAAGTGGATCCTGATGTGGATGTTGATGTTGATGTGGATGTGGTTAAAGTGGTTGCCTGTTGATCGCTGTGGATCGTTGAAATCGTTGTCTTCTTCTGCTCGTGGGTCTTGCTGGCAGTTGAGGTTGCTGTTGTTGTTGTTGTGGCAGTCAAGCTGCTGCCCGGCGGGAGAGAGCGCGTCTTGCTCTTTAGGTCAGTTTCTGCAAGAGAGAGAGGCAGAGAAAGAGAGAGGAAAGTTAGCAGGTGAATTACTCTTGATGAGTTTGTATTGAGTGATTTTCTACTTCGTAACTTTGTAAAGTGTTCCTTCTTTTTATACCAGTTTATAGGGCTTTTCTCTGCCGCAGCGCTGCCTGCACACGCACAGCATGAACTGCGGCGCTGCCACGATATGTTTCTGTTAAGTCGCTGTTAAGGCAAAGCAAAATGCACACTAAAGCAATGCAAACATATGAATGTGTTGGTGCTGACCACCGTTTTCACCCTTGCAGTGTGTACACAATCATTTTGTCATGAAATATTCTTATATATTCTTGATCCTGTTGAAAATCTGAGTCGACATGGATATGTCTATGCTTATATTAATTTTAAGGAACTGAAGTACATATTTGGGTACAAAGACGCTGATGGAATATTTTTAATATATGACTGTTATTTTTTTAAAGGACAGGATGGGAATCTAACAAAGAAATTTCCAATCAAAAAGTTCTAAATGTAGCAAGTATTTATTTAAAATTATTTGCTTATTTGGCAGAATAGATCCGTTGCGTTTACAGCTCGAATCTCTTTCAATATCATTTACTAATTAGTAAAACAAATTCAGAAATTTTAAGCAAAACTTTAAATGTATATCATAAAAAATTTTACAATTTGTTAAATTCCTTAAATAATAAAAATAATTAAAAAAAGTAATCTGATTTTCTTTTTTTGCCATATTTATAAACCTATTTACTAGTCTCTTAAGTCTCTGCATAGCATCAATGCTCCAACTGGGGCATTCTCACTTACCCTTGACAGTTCTCATGCTGGGCATGGGCAACTGAGTCTGGCTCATCTTAGCAAGCTCCTCATTGGCCTCAGGTATAGAAGACTGAAGAGGGAATAAATTGATCAGATTAAATGGCAATTATCCAAGGGGTCATCACTCCCACTCACCTCTAGAGTTCTCCTGTGATGTCGACTGGGACCCTTCTTCTTGGCCGGCCTGATGGCCATCTTGTGTTTGGCCGCTGCATGCGAGAGTCTCTGCCGCTCCAGGCCAACGGCGTCCACTTCATCTGCGGGATGAGCTCGCAATATGTCCGAGCTCATGGACTTGCACACGAGTTGTCTATGGCTTTGACCGTCCTCTCCGTCGCCATCGGTGCTGTTGGCACTGAGTAGACTCAAAGAGGACACCTCATGGCCCTGGGTTGCACCGCGAGATTGGTAGCCAGCTGCCTTTCGACTGTGTCCAGCGCCCGCATGGCGCTGTGGCGACGCTGGACTGCGGGGCAGGCCCAGATCCTCGTCCGAGGCATCGGGACGATTGCGACGCTTTCGCAGCACATCCGTCAGTTCCGCCTGCAAAATATACAAAAAAAAAGGAATATTTAAGGATCAGCAAATGGTACGACATCTCTTTTTTCGTGGATTAGGGTCTTAGGTCGGGGCTTTACCCAGCTCTTCCAGCGGAACACTAAGCGGGCACGGAGACAGCTGCGACTGAGGCGACTCTCTCCGCCGGACGATCCGGTTAATCGCATCTTGAACGGATTATGCTTGAAGTCAATCATTTCGAGTGCCTCCTCGACTCAAGGACGAGGCCCCAAATGACGCTATCAACTGTGCGTTATATGTTATGGATATTATATATGATGATGGTATTATGATATAGTATTTTTAACTTCTAATTTTTGTGAGCTCAATTTGAATATAAACACGCGGACATCAGATCATTCGAACTTAAAACTAACAAGAAATAGAAGCATCTAAAACTGATTTCAATAAGTAGCTAAACAGTTTTAACATAATTAGATAAAGTATCTTGAAAAACTAAAAAAAAATGTTTATTCAAAAATTAAATTTTCGATCTATCGGTAAAATTACAGCTATATAATTTGTAGTATTTAATTTTATCAGGATGTATGACTGTTTTCATTTAAGAAAAAGAACAGACAAAGTTTTCATACCAAACCACAACTTTGAACTGATATCTGCGACCAAAGTGAAATTTGTTTATAATATAGAAGACAATAAAAATACACAATTTCTAAGATATCGTAGAGCCGAGATTTGAGAAATCGTAAGGAACAACAAAGTACATACCAACGGATAATTTTTATCCAATCGAACCTGTGGCAGATATATTTTACTGTAGTTGAATCTTAGAAAAACTTTATCGGTACTAATTAAATATTATTTAACACAAAATTTGTAAATTTTGTTAATTTATATCAAGTTTTTCTGAATAAAATGCAATTTTGAACCAATCGTTCACATTTCTTCACAATATAATTATTATACCCTCGTCAAGGGTATTGAAACTAAAGATCAGTTGGCAACTCTTACCGAAAACGAGAGCTGAAATGGGTTTCCTGGGATGCCTTGAATGTTGCGAGTACCCGCACTTCCGGCTACCATTGCGATCGGATCGGGTCGATCAAAGCTTTTGCTTTTCTCGTAATTAATTAATAAGGGCTATTGTTGTTGTTGTTGTTGGTCGGTGGTGGGTTGTGAAGTGCGAGGCAGACACGCGATCCGTTAGATTTCACTTTCTTTGCACTGCGGCAACGCGACGCGTCGTTCGTTGTGAGCAGCTCCAAGTGCAACGTGCAACTGAAAAATAGTGCCGACAACTCAACGAGGCGCAGGGCAAAGGCAGGCAGACAAATAGACAGACGGACGGACAGACGGATAGAGGGACAGACAGATGCAGATGCACCCTCGACAGATGCGAGTGCAACTAAAACTACAACAATGCGAAGATTGTGAAATGGTATCTCCGACTCTTCGTTTTTTCTTACCTAGTTCAACATAATTGGGTGCAAGGCAGGCGGCAGTGGGAATCTGTTTATGATCATCGCATTCGACAGCAGCATCGATGGCGTTTCAAGGGTAAGAGACTTAAGAGAAGAGATCGCACCCGGATCCAGACTAGGGAATTTCAATTTCAATATTCAACATTCAGTAAACAAATGCAACTGCAATTCCTCGACTCGTATCTGCCCCCGCCTCCCTCTTCCTTATGGAGCTGCGGTCCAGTTTCTTTTCCCGTTTCATTAATCTGCGTCGCTTGTGGAGCATGACGAGGGGAAGACAGAGGAGAAGGGGGAGGAGGAAGAGAATGCGGCGTCGCTTCAGCTTATATATTTAATTATGCCTATTCCTTGGCACTTGGCATCTATTTTGGGATCTCGAGCGCGCTTGGATTAAGTGCTAAACAG
>JBAMBJ010002401.1:0-28154 GCA_037043495.1 Drosophila recens
ACTCGTCTGTCTTCAGTCTTTTGTATTATATCTTCTGTCTAGTGTCTTCTGTCTTGTGGCTCAGTTTTTGTTTTCCACCGTGAAGGTCTTTTATACATAGTTCGTCATCATCATTGTCGTCGTCATCGTCGTAGTTCGAGTGTAATACGGATGAACCTGCAATTGGTCTCTCTGCGAGGTATTAACAATTTGTATGTGTGTCAATGTGGCAATTGATTTCGATTGCGTGTGCTGCATGCAACTTGATCATATTGTAAATATTGTGTACGTATATGAATTAATTCATAAGTGTTTGTATTGATTTCATATAAGTAACTTTACTAATTATACTAAACAAACCAAAATTGGAAAAAAAGGATTAAAAATATAAGTCTAGAAAATTACGAATTAAAAAGTTGAAGTCTAAGCAAAAAACTAGGAAGGCAAATATTAAAAAAATTCGATAACCGAAATAAAAATTGAGCGTTTCTATATAACTAATTTAAAATAACAAAACCGGAGTAAAGGAACTTTTTCTAATATTTATTTTTAAACTTTCCTAGCATTCTTCTTACATATTCAGTTTTTTATTTTTAATTTTATCCCCAGTTGTTTTTAGTTATGTTTATACAATCTTATTTGCAATTCGCTTGAGTTAACTTCTATCATTCAGAATTTATAATTCGATTATTAAATGAATAATTATGCTTGAACTAACATTGGAATATGTATCTGTGTCTTAAGTTTTTATATTTTTTTATCGTCTTCTTGCTGATGTGATTAACGGTTGCGTTACAATTGGGATTTAGTGCGAGACTGTGGTTCGGCCTCTATCACAGCATTGCCACCACCAGCACCACCATCACCACCTCCACTTAACAGCACCACCATTAACACCATCGTCAGCATCGGCATCTGCACATACCTATAAAAACATCTTTGGATGCCTTTCCAATTATTTGCAGTGTTTGAATTTTGCGCCACAATGTTTATGAGTCGGTATATGTGTGTGTGTGTGTGCAAAAAGAAAAGATACTAAATAAAATAATGTCTGGTGCTTCGGACTTGGTTGACTTGTTAGCAGCAGTAATTTGGCAGTAAAGCGCATAGAAGTAAGCCGAAGCACATCTTTGAAAGAAAAACTGAACTGAAAACTGAAATTTGTTTCAAATTTGAAAACTCACTTCAGCATGGCGAATGTCTTAGTCACGCTACCTGCCGCAACAACAACAACAACTACACACTCGCACTACATACACTTCAATACATAAATAGGTATTTATATTTAGGTTTGTAGTTTCCACACCATAGCCAAAGAATTTACAAAAACAAAAAAAACAGATATATCTACACCAAACTTGGCATAAACACAAAACACTTACAAAATTATTATACACTGTACTCTTGGATTTCTATAAATATTTTCAGTTTGTATTTTTTTAATCATATATGCATTGCAATTTCCTTGATGAAAGCACGAAATGTTGCAAGTTGAGAACTTAATGCAACCCTAACGCAGGGTTAACATGATGATGACATGTAATATGAGACATTGTTCAGTATACACAAACAGGGAACTGGGAGTGCCAGTGCAAGGACATGTGGTGATCAAGTGTTTCCCATGAGATAGGATGTCTGCCTGCACACTGTATTGTACTCTAAGTGCTATGAACTATGAATATCTGCTGTTTGCATCTTTGGTAAACTACCATGCGGGACATCTGTACAAACACAAATATTGAAAGAGGGATACACATACAGAGCGAAAACACTCCCTAGAAAGATAGATAGAACATGGACTGATCAAATTTGTCGAATATCAAAATTTAATCAATAAATCCTGATTAACTGACTGACTGAGAATCAACGTGTAATCCAAACGATTAAAGTTAAAAAGCTGAGATTTTCACACAACATAACTGAGTCAATAATAAATAAATAAGAAAAACTAAAAATGGTTCCGTTACTAATTTGCAATCTTTTTATACATTTACTTATTTAACTTCAACTATGACCCAATTATAATAACTCACTAATATATAAAATAAGAAATGTTAAACAATTTAAACTTAAAACAAAAAATTAACATACAGTCGAACTTCCCTAGCTCGAACTTCCCTAACTCGAAGTCTCTCTAACTCGAACAAAATCGAGTGGCAATACAAGGCAAATTTCATACAATTGTACTTCCCTAACTCGAAGTCTCCCTAACTCGAACTTTTTTCGTGGATAATGGTGATTCCAGTTAGGGAAGTTCGACTGTATTTAAATTTAAGTAAATTTAAATAAGAGAAAAGAAGAAATTAAACATTCGTTGCTCAAATTGAGAAAAACCCCCAAAAAAAATATACAAATCAGATCAAAAGCTGAGTAAGTTCAGTTACTATGGTAAAAAGTATTAAATGCTAACTAAGCTATAAAACATGAATCATAAGAAATTATATATATCACAGAGATATCAAGTTTAACTTCACTTTTCTATAGAGTATACAAAAAGCATCAAGCAGTGGGGCAAGAAGTAAACGTTGCAATGTCCAAGCGGACGAAAGATACTTGAAAAAGTGAACTCATTTCCTGTTTCCCCTCCACTTTAACTCATCGAGAGCTGCAACTTCACTTTTTACCCACAGACTTATCTCAGAGTTGGAAATGCTCTCGACGATGAGTTTTTGCAAAACTTTTAACTTTTAAGCGTTGTGCTGTCAATGAGACGAGGTTAGTTTCTAATTTGCCATCAGGCTTTAATGATCAGTTAAAAGAAACCGACAGCTTTGCTATGTTTTTTTTATTTTTAGTTGTTTAGTTATGCAAATACTAATATATCGACCCATGGAAATTATCTCCAAAAACAGACTATTGACATGAAGACTCGTAGCGGCATTACAGCATATTGAAATTTCCAAAATTTTATATTTATTATACAGTTAACGTGTTGCTTGTTTTTTGCTTTGGGGCGAAAAAGTTTTTTGTTTACCGATTGATTTGTATCAATCAATTAAAAATATCGGCCGAAAGACCGTTAGCATTTTCTGATTACGCTTTTATCATTAATTAATCAACAATATTTTGCAAAAATTTCATTAGTGTGGTAATCGTTGCAAAGTCATTATGTACTGCCTGATATCGTTGAGGTTTACAAATGAATTTAATATTTAAGTAATATAAAAAATAGTAATATAAATAATACTTAATAATAAAAAATAGTATTTTTGGAAACTAGACAAATTTAACAAGTTTTCTTTCCCCTTCAATTTTATTGTGTCTGTTAGCACATTAAAAAGATACTTTACTTCTGACTGATTACTAAAAAAACTAAATTAATATTTTCGTAATTTCCTACAAATAATTAATTATCATTTAGTTCTGCTTTTGTTTAGACTTACCTTAAATGTGATTTTAATTCCAGTAAAATAGGCAAACGAGCAGATATAAAATGTAGTCCAAGTTTTGTTGACGTTGTAATTGTAATTGTAATTGTTGTAGTTGTCGATCTGGTTATAAACTGAACTTGTTATTGTTGTTGTCTTAATCTCATGTTTTGCGTAGGAGTATTAGGTGGTTTAGACAAAGCTGGTAAGACGGGCTTGTAAGTACTTGATGGCAGATCCATTGGATTATGACGACAGACCAAAAACAATGGCAATAAAAAACACAAAAAAAATAATCATCACGCGATTAGTTTAAACTGAGGAAAAGAGAAACAGCCAAAGGGTATCCATGCAAAGATATATAGATTTACAAGCATTCATACATATAGAAAGAAACACACACACCCAAAGCTGCAGAGGCAGCAAAACACACCAAACACACAAACGAAAATAATGCGAAATAAAACATGGACACGCAGACAACAACAGACAACCAGAATATGTATCTTAAAACTGGTTTAAGATTTGTTGGGGATTGAAGTTGGTAACTTCGATGCTTCTGCTCAGGCAGTTCAGACTTGCGCTAGTGTGTGTGTGTGTTTGAATATGTGTTTGTAAGGTGCACAGATACAGATACATATAGATGAACAAACATTCAAGTTTACATACATTACACACACACAGAGAAGTTTGTACTTTCCAATAACACAAATGTGTATTCTATACTCTAGTATTGTTTACTAGCTTTTAACGAAACGCGGATATCATTTGCATTCCACTTTTTACTCCTTTTCAACACTGATATTATATACACAAACAACTGTTGCTGCTGCTTTTTGGGTGCACTAGAAACATTTACGTTTCATTTACATCACAACATTTACATACATAATTCTTGAACGGATTGACAATTGACGTTGTCCAGTATACTTGAAATATATTTCAACAACTTTCATATACTCTTTGTTACCGGCATGCACAAATGTTTAAAGGTTTACAACGCAGGCGATAAATACGCGATTTGCGGTCAAATAATGCATCATTTATACAAATTATTACATTATCAACATTGTTGCTGCATTTACATTTACAGCTGCAACATCTTGGCCCCTCGATCCAAGTTTATTCTTTGAAACTCATTTTCAAAGTCGCGACGCGGAAATTCCGAGACCAAAAACAACCGAACCGCTCGCTCCAACAACAAAATTTACAATAACAAAAAAATCGGACTTCAGAGAAATGTTGCTAGCTAGCGGCTGTTCATTGCCTATCGATATACGTTGGGTAGATAAATTATGTTAACAGACAGACTGCAAACTTTGAAATATTATGGTAAAGCATTGTTAACTGTTGCCCCTAAAAACAATGGTAACTTATTTGTTACAATTTTTGTACTTTTCGGTTAAATTTCAGCCATGAACATTACATTAATTTGCAGCGATGGCCCTGAATAAATAGCTATAATTTGAATTTAACTGCTGTTAATGATGTGCTCTTATGAAATGTAAACTTACAGAGCACACTGGGAACAGTTTTTTGCTCATAACATGCGAGCTGTTTTACAGTTTCATCAACTTGTTGAATGCTGTGGATGTTATCTACATAATGTACATAATGTATGCAGATTTATCTGCACATTATCTTTTGGTTTCTCGAGTCTTATCAGACTGAGAGTGTCGAATGTTTATGATAGTACAGAGTACAAGTCTTAAGAACAATCTTTTGTATTGAAAAACCTTATCTTTTTTGTAAAAAGAACAGTTTAATCTGTGAAGAGATCATTTCTGCTTTTTTTGCAGATCTCATTACTCAGACTTGTACCGCAATGAACACACGTAAGCTTTCAACTCATGTGCTGGAAACCTCTACCGGAAAGGCGGCACCGAATATTAAAGTGACGGTTTACCGCCTGGACGAAATTCAGGAATGGAGAGCAATTCGTCCATCTCAAACAAACTCTGATGGCCGCTGTCAACTGTTGGACCAAGGCGAATTTCCCATGGGAATCTACAAGTTAACATTCCATGTGGGTCCATATTATGCTGCGAAAAATATGACAACTTTGTACCCAGCCATCGACATTATTGTGGACTGCAATGAGTGCCAAAATTATCATATTCCTCTTCTACTTAGTCCTTATGGTTATACTACTTATCGTGGAACATAGACTCCCTCCCACAAGAATCTACTGTGTATCTTAAAAAAAGTAAAATAAAAATCGAAATAAAGTAAAAAATGTGTTATTATTTTCATTTAATTAGAAAAGTAAATTAAAAACTATATTTCGTTCAATTGACTACCAAAAATGTACTTAAAATGATATATAACTTATTAAATTCCCTTTGACATTTCAATAAAAACAGTTAGCGGAAATGTTATTGTTAACAGAGAAAATTATTTGTCTCTAAACTAAAGTCTAAAGGCGTCAAGGGGTAACTACATGTAAATAAAGAAGAAATTCAATTCAATCGCATAACTCACATAAAAAATTCTTATTGTATTTCTCTAAGAAATTTAAAATTTTTTTTATAGAATTTTTTGACCAACTGCGAAATGAACGATTTAGTTCATGATTGACTGAATAAGTTCATTCGTTCATCTTAATGACCCGTTCACTTGAACTTTTTCAGAACGAAACGACACAACTCTAAATGAACGAACTTCTGCACGTGTTTGACTTTTGAAATATTGTTTTAATTGTGTCCACGTTCTAGTTTATTTATTGCATTAACAATGGCAGAGGTGGAAGAGGGCGTGCCGCCAGAGCCAAGCATAGACTTTGTGCCAGCGCTGTGTTTTGTGCCCCGTGGAGTCACCAAGGAGCGCCCCGACAAAATTGTGCTGACACAAGCGGAACTAGCACGAATTATTGGCGAGACGCAGAACATGCTGGAGGAGAACGAGGACGACGAAGACGATGATGAAGATGGAGAGGGGGAAGGAATGGAAGTTGACCACGAGGAGACGGCTGCAAGTGCGGGCAACGAGAATCACAATCCCCAGGACGAGTTCAATTTCAACAATTACGAAAACGAAGAGAACTCAACAGTGACGAATTTGGCCAACGTTGTGGACGCCGATCAGCAGGTGCCCGATGAGGACGAAGACTCTGAGGCTGAGGACGAGGTGATCAAGCCAACGGACAACCTGGTGCTGGTTGGACATGTACAGGACGATGCAGCCAGCATGGAGGTCTGGGTATTCAACCAGGAGGAGGAGGCTCTTTACACACACCACGACTTTCTGCTGCCCAGTTTTCCGCTCTGCATCGAGTGGATGAACCATGACGCGGGCAGCGACAAGCCGGGCAACATGTGCGCCATTGGCTGCATGGATCCGATCATCACAATCTGGGATCTGGACATACAGGACTCCATTGAGCCGACATTCAAGCTGGGCTCCAAGGGCAATCGCAAGAAGCAAAAGGAACAGTATGGTCACAAAGATGCTGTCCTGGATTTATCATGGAATGCACAATTCGAGCACATACTGGCGAGTGGATCGGTGGACCAGACGCTCATCCTGTGGGACATGGACGAGGGCCAACCTCACACCACCATCACCGCCTTCGAGGAGAAGGTGCAATCCATTGAGTTCCACCCCGAGGATGCGCAGAGCATCCTAACCGGCTGTGCCGATGGATTGGTACGTCTGTTCGACTGCCGCGACGCCGAGAGCGTCAATGCGTCGTTCATTAAATGGCAGACTAACGGCGAGGTGGAGAAGGTGCTCTGGCATCCGACGGAAACCAACTACTTCATCATTGGCTCCAACGACGGCAGCTTGCACTACGCGGACAGACGCAAGCCCAACGATCTGCTGTGGTCCGTCAAGGCCCACAACGAGGAAATCTCCGGCGTGTGCTTCAACAAACTAATGCCCAATCTACTCACCTCCACGTCCACAGAGGGTGCTCTCAAGATCTGGAACTTCAACACGGCCGAGGCGAAGCACGTCTACGAGCACGACTTCAACATGGGACGTCTGCAGTGCATGCGCCAATGCCCCGATGATCCCTACACGCTGGCCTTTGGCGGAGAGAAGCCGCCGCGCTGCTCGGTCTTCAACATCAAGAACTTTGAGGCAGTGCGTCGTACATTCGGCATTGCAGATGTGGAGTGAACATATTTACCTGGCTAACTGTATGCTTTATACATAATTCCCTAAACCGTTCAGAAATTTATACATTTATGTTATGTACATATAATGATTATGTATACTAAATAAGATTTAAATCCTTTGGGATTCAAAATAATTCTTTAGGTGTTTTAAATACGACAGCAATTATAAAATTTTACGTGGAAGAGTATGGGAAGAAATCTTTAACGCAGGGGTGTTACACACCTACAGAGAGAGAGAGAATACGTGTGTTCTATAAATAGCACGTTCGGCTTTTTGTTCTCTCGCATTTTATTCTCTCACGAAGCATCTGATCTTCTAATCCTTTTCGATGTCAGTCGCTGATTTGCGTTCAATGAGGAGAGACGGTTCAGCGCTAGACTTTTATCATACTCTGCAACTAATGCCAACTGTAACGATGCGACAGTTTGAATATGCATTCATTTCATGTTTTCAGTGTAAAGCAGTTGAATGTTTCGTTAACTGAGTGTTTCGCTGTTTGATTGTGTGAGATTGGACACAACTGTCCTAAAGATTCCATATAATATAGAATATTTAGATAGATTTGTGCTCCCAATTGTTTTCTTCAATTTCTTACTAAAACTATATAGGGAATCATGGAACATTGAATACAATCTGTGATATGCGAAACATTTATAAATCGAAAGACATTTTTATTTAGCAAGACTATATTCTTATTATTAACTTACATCTAATATTAACTTGCTTCGTTTGTCGGCAAATAAAAACGGGAGACAGTCACATCATAAACTTAACTAAGAAAGTTCGAAGCAGCAACTTCAAACTCAAAGATCTCCACGAATCAAGAGAATCGGTTACAAAATCAAGAATCCCAATCTTGCTTTTAAAAGTTATAAATAATCTGTTAATCTAGCTCTTAAAGAGACCCACGCACATTAAGAGATTGCGACGCGTGAAGTGAAGCGCCACGAAGGGGGAGTTCTTGCTGGGAAATGTGCGCAGCAGGTAGACATCCTCGTCATTCTCGTCCTGGTGGTGCGACACTGTTATGTGATTGCTCAGATAGTCCTCAGTCAGCCGGTGGAAGTCCCACAGCGTCAGGTTGTTATCGAGGCCAGCGGCCGCCAGGAGTGCGCCATCGCGACTGAATGTGATTGTGGACACGGAGCTGGTGTGACGCAGCAGTGTGGTGACCAGCGAACCGCTGGAAAGATCCCAGATGATGATGTTGTGGTCGACAGAGCCGGACGCCAAGTACCGACCGCAGGCGGAGAATGCGAGGGTGCTGACGGTTCCCTTGTGGCCGGTCATGAGGCGCACCGATTGCCCAGTGAGCGCATCCCAGAGGCGCACAGTGCGATCGCTGGAGCCGGTGGCCACGTAATTGGAATTGGGATGAAACTGCACGCAATCCACGTCCGACAGATGGCCGACAAAGACGCGGAGCGCCTGGTTGGAGTCGGTTGACCACAGGCGGGCAGTTTTGTCAAAGGAGCACGAAACAAAATAATAACCATGGGGGGCAAAACGCACATCCCACACGGGATAGACGTGACCGCGATAGGTGACCACGCACGACCAGGTGAGCAGCGACCAGAGTCGGATTGTGCTGTCCTCGGAGCAAGAGAGCAGCAGGTTCATCTCCGGTGCAAAGGCGCAGCGATAGACTGGACCCGTGTGGCCCAGAAATGCTCGCGTCATTTCGCCACTTCGCTCGTCCAGCATGCGGGCATTGATGTCTGCCGACTCTTTGTCCAGTTCCCGCAGCGCGTCGGCTTCTTTGAGGGCACGCAGCTTCGCTGGCGTCAGCGACCAGATGCGCACCGTGGAATCCCCGAAGCCGCAGGCCAGCATTGTGGAATCGTCGGATATTTCGGCGCATGTTACTCCTTGGCTGGAGTTCAATACAGTGTAGAACACGGCAGAGGGCAGCTGATCCTTGTTCAGAGGCAGACGCTTGCTGGCCTCCCGCAGCGCCTTGAGCTTGAGCAGCTTGTCCGCATCCTTAAGCTCTGGCAACGGAATCCGATCAATCGCGGGCGCATTTGGATCTGATTTGGATTTCTTTGATAGCAGCGGATCTTTTTTGGGCTTCTTTTTCTTGGGTCTGTCGGGCGCGTCCGGATCGTCATCCTCCTCCTCCGGCGCAGGCGCTGGCGTGGTGAGTGTCTGGAAGTCCACTTCCTTGAGCAGGCCGTAGTAAACACGGATTTTGTTGTCCTGTCGCTTGGCGTCTCCAATGTGCGATCCGGCCGTGGCCACGCATTGCAACTTGTTCCGGGCCATGCCCTCGTAGGTATCAAAGTGCAGATACTTGGATACGATATCCGCAACAACCTCCTGCCTGCGATCCTGTATGTGGCGCTTGAAAAGCGAATGTGCATCTCTTGACATCCGGATCACGAATTTGTCCGTCTCCATTGCGGTTACCAGATCATTCTCCAGCAGCTCCTCTGGCTTTGATATGAGCAACAGGTTGAACAGCCCCTCAATGTAGTAGCCATCGAGATCGGACTTGTATTTCTCAATGAATCCACGCGCTTTCTCCACCTGCCTGCTGGCCAGTATTTTGAAATAGATCTGCACCAATATCGGATACAGAACCATGGATAACTCATGCTTGTATATGTCCAAGGAGTCCTCCACAAAGGTGCGCAGTTCCTCGTACGCCTGCTCATACTGTTGGGCATCAAAGTCGTCGTCGCCAATGAATTTGGCCAATGCTTCGGCCGCATTCACCTCGGCCTTTGCTTCAGACGCCGATGCCTGCGCCAGTGCCGGCTTAGCGTCATGCCCATCATCGGACGAGGTCAATGCAGCGCTGAGCACAGACTTGACATCACTTTCACATATGCTGGCGAGATCTGAGCTGCTCACATTTGCCTCCTGGCAGAGCAGCTCCTCCGTGCCCTTCAGCTGATATTTTCTAAGCAGTTTGAGCAGACAGAGTAGCTCGCGCTTATCCTGCGACTGTGCCGGAGCTTCGTTGCCATTGCCCCCGTTTATATTGGTGACTTCAACACTCATTTTTTAATAAATTAAATCTTTACAAATATTTTTACAAAGTTTGTTTGTTTTGGTACTATCGATTTCGATAAAAATTGACTATAATTACAGGGTCGTTATTATTGATATCGATTGTACTAAATGTGGTATTTTTTAGAGGTGGAGAACTATCGATAGTCAGCACCATCGATAGTCAGCGATATTATTTTTCAAACCATCGGTAATTATCGATAGTTTTCGATAGTGTGTTAATTTGAGAATTTTTGTATTTTAAATTCCAAAAATTGTAAATTTTTATATAAAATTTCAATTTAAATGTGAATTGGTATTAATTTAGATATTAAACAAATAAAAATATATAAAACTCGTTTTCAATTATAATGCTTCGTTAAAGTTCGACGATCTAAATCTTTTTTTCCAGCCTTCTGAACTTGCGCTCTGACTCGGTTCAGTTCCGTTACGTTCTTCTTTATCTTTTTCGACTATAGTAAGGAACTTTTCCATGTCATAAAAATATTTGATTGTTAAAAAAAAAACTTAAATGTTTCCAAATGCGCGCCTTCCTATGACGCGTTGAGCGCCATAAAAAACTATCGCCCACTATCGATAGTGCAGGTCTGCCATCGATGGCGGCTCGATAGTGCCATCGATAGTTCTCCAACTCTAGTATTTTTCATTCCATCTCAAAATGCAGCCCTACTAAATGCACATTTCTCAACACTGGCAAAGAGGAACAAAATATTTCCGCGAGCAATATTTATATTTTTGCGCATAATTTTGGAATATAACAATATTTATACAATTAAAATACGTATTGTATATAAAATCTTACAGCACCTTTGCAATTAAAAGCCGAGAGCCTAGCAGTGGAAAGGAGCTTTGACAACAGCTAACGAAAAAGTCATGAAGAAAAGGGTAATTGTAAAAAAGGTACGTAACAATAATGTAATTGAAATTAGAAATTATGCGAGTAGTGGCAAATATTAACATTTATTTAGTATTATTAACAGCTTGTTTCAGAATAGATTTGTGCCCGCACATAACTGTGATCCAATCCCCCGCATTTAGACTTTGCCTCCTGCACAAGTAACCTTTGTATTTTATGTGTCCGAGTCATGAGTGATGTTGATATTGTTGTGGTAGGTTTGTATGTTTGTATGTGCACATGTGTGTGTTTATTTATGTATATATACATATATATGTATGTGTGCGTTGACCTTCACAGAAGAAAGTTGCCGCCAAGCCAGCCAAATCAATTGATAATGATGCCGGAGAGGATGTGGACACCACCAGATATAGTTACACGGGACGCATGCAGGAACTCGTCGAGGGCTACAATGCGGTGGTGCAGCTGCTGGTGCCAAAGTGGCCCTGGTATTTGTACCCCGGCTATCTGATATCTGCGGTCTATTGGCGCTATGCCAAACACTACAGGGGCAAGTATCTGCTGACGCCCATGCCCAATCAGCTATATGAGTTGCTGATTAGGAACGAGCTAATCAAATCCGAGCACGTGATATTCGCCAGCAAGGATGTCTACGACACCTATGCCGAGTCGGACGATGTGAATTTCGTCAATTTGGTGGTGCGTCGCAACAAAGCGGCTGCCACAAATGGCGAACGCTCCTGGAGCTCATCGGAGGTGGTCATCAAACAAATGCTGCAGGACACGCCATACACCATAGTTGCACAGATCCTGCCGCTGGAGAACTCTCAGAGCCAAAGCAACTGTCTGTATGTACAGGTGAGTACGAATTACATCTGAATTTAAAGTTGTTTTTTATATGTTACGTCTCTTCATCTTGGTTAAGGAAAACTTTTACGGCAATCTGATGGATCGTCTGGGCAACAAGCGCAACAATTGCTGGGTGCAGCTGGAGAGCTTCAACGAGGAGCAGCCCATACCCAATATAGCCACAAAGGCGCACGTTTATCTGCTCAACAATCCGCATGAGCTGCCCGCGGAAGTTTCCGAGCTGATACTGAGCAACTACTTCAACACGCCACGTCTGCTGCACCGTGGACACACCTATCGCATCGAGGTGAATGCCCAGTTGGTGGGCACGGCCGCCTATGCGCATTACTATCTGATATTCGCGTACTTGCGCGAGGTATACTTCCGCTGCATTCACCTCGAGATCAAGGGCAGCGACTTCGAGCTGCAGGCAATTGTGGCCAAGAGCTTTAGCAACCTGGTGCAGGTGCCACAGTCGCACAGCTTTCTGCCCCGCCAAACTCTGGACAAGTGCGCCATTGCGGTCAACTATCCAAGTGGTCTGAGGCGACCCTATCAGATGCTGCGCTCCTCAGTGGATGCCTTCTTGCCCAAGAAGTCAGCATGCCTATCCTCCAAGCACATCTTTCCGGTTTTCTTGCTGCAAGGCGATCGTGGTGCCGGCAAAACGAAACTTGTCAATGCTGTGGCTCAGGAGCTGGGCATGCACATCTATGGAGCGGATTGTGCGGAAATTGTGTCGCAGGTTCCGTCGCACACCGAGATGAAACTGAAGGCGGTATTTGCCAAGAGCCTGGTCAGTGAACCGCTGCTGATCTGTTTCCACAACTTTGAGGTAACTTTCTGATCTGCTGCGTCCGCTTTGTTGTAATCCTTCCACTTGATTTCAGATTTTTGGCATTGATAACGAAGGCAACGAGGATTTGCGCCTGCTGTCAGCCTTCCATGTGCAGATCCAAGAGCTGTTCGCACGTGACCGCAAATATCCAGTTGTTGTTGTGGCGCTGACCAGCGACAGGCATCTCAAGCCAATGATACAGAGCCTGTTCCTCGAGATCATTAGCATTGAATCGCCCAATCAAGAGGAGCGCTTCGAGCTTCTGAAATGGATGCATGTGCGGGAATCTTTCAACGATGCCATTTACAACCAAAAAGCGCTTGCCCAGATTCCACTTTTCCCACTTCACATGCAGTCCAAGTTTGTGAGCAGGCTGTCACCGAAGTGGCAAGAGACGCAGAATGTGCTGCGCGAAGTGGCGGCCAAGTCGCAGGGATTCCTATTGGGTGATCTGCAGCTGCTCTACGACAACGCTGTGAGACTTAAGCGTCGCCACAAGCATGGACAAGCCAACCTGACGCTGGATCACTTTGCCAAGAATCTGAGCGAAATGCAAAGCTCGTTCGCAGACAGTCTGGGTGCACCCAAGGTGCCCAAGGTGTACTGGTCCGACATCGGAGGCCTTTCTAAGCTCAAGGATGAGATCCAGAGCAGCATTGGACTGCCGTTGAAGCATGTCCATCTGATGGGCAAGAACCTGCGACGCTCCGGCATTCTGCTCTACGGGCCACCTGGCACAGGAAAGACGCTGGTTGCCAAGGCGGTGGCCACCGAATGCAACCTGAGCTTCCTCTCTGTCCAGGGCCCGGAGCTGCTGAACATGTACGTGGGTCAGAGCGAGCAAAATGTGCGCGAAGTATTTACACGGGCTCGTTCGGCTGCGCCCTGCGTGCTCTTCCTGGATGAACTGGACTCCTTGGCGCCTAATCGAGGTGTCGCTGGTGACTCTGGCGGAGTCATGGATCGCGTGGTGTCGCAACTGCTCGCTGAGATGGACGGCATGTCCAGCGGGGACTCCACAAAGCCCATCTTTATACTGGCTGCCACCAATCGACCCGATCTGATCGATCCCGCACTGCTGCGACCCGGACGCTTTGATAAACTCTTCTATGTGGGTCCCTGTTCCACCGCCGACGACAAGGCATCTGTTTTGCGCGCCCAAACGCAGCGCTTCATCCTGGCCAGCGACGTGGACTTAATACAGATCGCAGAGCTGCTGAAGAGCGAAATGAGTGGTGCGGATTTGTATTCGATATGCTCAAATGCCTGGCTCTCTGCAGTCCGGAGAACCATAAACAACCATGTGAGTGACGGACTCTCGACCAAGGAGTTAAGTGCCGAAAATATCATAGTTGAATCGGAAGACTTTACGACTTCGTTCAACAAATTTGTGCCTTCAATTAGCCAAACGGATCTGGAGTACTTTAGGAACCTAAAGACAGCCTATAGTGTCTGAGAGTGTCATCTGAGAGACACATTTGTTATTTAAAATAACTTATTTTATTGTTTGACTGTGTTGTTTTTTACTTACGAGTTTGTTATAAATAAATATTTATTTATAAATAGGTGTTGGTATTTCTGTAAAAACAATTTAATAAAACCATAATTGTTAAATTTCGATTAGAATTACTAATCAATTAGATTATTTTTGGAAATAATCGTAGTGACTATATAATTCACTTTTGAAAAGTTTGTGATTATATTGTATAATGATTACGATTACAAAAAACTAGAAATAATCTAAAATTATTACCGTAAAACAATTATTAAAAAAATAATCAGAAAAAAGCAAAAATAATCTTTCTGATTACTTCGGATTATTTTTGATTTTTCTGATTATTTTGGCTACTTTGTGAAAATTTAAAATAATTTGATTTTTACTAAATAATAAATAATCAAAAATAATTAGAAATAATCAGAAAAAATCAAAAATGGTCCGTAATACTCAAAAAGATTATTTTGGATTATTTTTAATTTGTTCTGATTATTTTTGAATAATTTCAATAATTTTAGATTATTTTTGATTTTTTGTAATCGTAATCGTAATTGGGCAAAAACGAAAATAATCGAAATTTAATCATAAGTTCGACTTTTAAAAAAAAGTAATCTTAATATTTAATAATAACAGGTATGAATAAAACTTATGCTAAAAAATTTACTTAATAATTTATAAATGACTTATTGAAACATTTATAATTAACAATAACAGGTTTTTAAAAATGCTAAAAACTAAATTGATTAAATTCAAATTTCCATTTTAACTAATGGTTTTTTTTGCTACATTTTCAAAAAAAAATTTAAAAAAAAATTAATACTCGTATTATTAGAAGTAAACAAGAATTTTTGGTTTCAGCTTTTAATCTTTCTTAACATCCTTAATCTTTTAATCTTTCTAAACAAGCAAAAAAAAATCCGATATCTAAATATGCATGTCCTCAAAAAAGTTCTCCAAATATTTCTTTAAGTCTTCACAAAATTTAAATCGTAATGAAATGGATCCCACATAGGCTCAGATAGACTATCTGCAAATTGTCAGATCTTTATTGCTTCTGCGCATTTGAAAAGATCTCTTCTTGACGTAGCTCGTTTGTGTGTTTACGTAAAGTTACGCTTATCAGCTGCTATAAGCGACTGTCAGACGGTTATCAGGGCTTTTCGGTTAATAAACATACATAGGTATGAGTATACAGCATCGACTGATAATCTAATGACAATTGAGATTGAGATTTAGTCTGTGGAGTGCAGTGAACACGGTCGACAGCAACGAAAATTCACGGCTTACAAAGATGGATTTGGTTTGTGTGGATGACTTTGAGCGGCAGGCGGACAGTAAGCTGGAGAAGACTGCCAAGGATTACTACAAGAGCGGTGCCGGCGAACAATTCACGCTCAGTCTGAATCGCGAGGCATTTAAAAGGTCTGAACACATTCCAATTATTTACATAAAGATTTAATAATTTCATTTTATAATAGATTACGACTGCGTCCGCGTTATCTGCGAGATGTCTCGAAGCTGGACATTAGCTGCAGTATATTTGGCCAGCAGCTAAAGTGGCCACTGGGCATCGCTCCAACCGCCATGCAGAAGATGGCGCATCCGGATGGGGAAATCGGAAATGCTCGCGCTGCTGGCAAAGCTGGTTCCATCTTCATTCTGAGCACGCTTTCCACCACATCGCTGGAGGACTTGGCGGCTGCTGCACCCGACACCCACAAGTGGTTCCAGCTTTATATCTACAAAGATCGGTGGGTGGAATATTTTATTTGCATAATTATTTAGATAGAATTGAATCGATGTAAATATGTATGTACTTGTTAGTGTATTTACTCACACATTCAAATAGTGAAACTCGAAGTTAACGATACGTTTTACTGATTTACACTGAAAACATGATACGAAAGCACATTCGAACTGTCGCATCGTTACACTTGGCGACGTAAAGAGAGCAGAGCTCTAGTTGCAGTGTATGATAAAAGTCTAGAGCTGAACGGTCTCCTCATTGAACGCAGCTTAGCGACTGATATCAAAAAGGATCAGCCGATCAGATGCTTCGTGAGAGAGTAAAATGCGAGAGAACAAAAAGCCGAACGTGCTATTTATAGAACACGCGTATTCTCTCGTGTCGGCTGCAGCCTTGCCAATTTAGCTACTTTCCCGACAGATTTAGTGGGTTGCAACTGGCAAATAAATATAAATATAAAAATATGGTACTGTTTTTTAGCAAACGTTTATTTTATTTCTACCTTCTTTCCATTCTAACATAGAAATAAAATAAAAGTTTGCTAAAAAGCAGTACCATGTTTTTTTGCTTATTCAAATCTGGCTTTTTTTAACGGTCACAGTTGGCAACCGTGATCCCATTGGATAGGCATGTACTGATGTAATCTTAACCTCTCGACTTAAGCCTTCTTTATTGTTACTTGCAGATCGCTAACCGAGAAGATTGTTCGACGCGCGGAGCGGGCCAACTTCAAGGCCCTTGTGCTGACCGTGGATGCGCCCATCTTCGGACATCGACGCGCGGATGTGCGCAACAAGTTCAGCTTGCCGTCGCACCTGAGTCTGGCCAACTTCCAGGGCGAGCAGGCGAGTGGCGTTGTCACTGACGGTGGATCTGGAATCAACGAGTACGTGGCCAACCAATTCGATCCCAGCATCAGCTGGAAAGACATCAACTGGTTGAAGCAGCTGACACACCTGCCAATTGTCCTCAAGGGCATCCTCACCGCTGAAGACGCCGTCTTGGCTAGGGAATTTGGCTGTGCCGGCGTCATTGTCTCCAATCATGGGGCCCGACAAATTGACACCGTTCCAGCTTCGATCGAAGCTCTTCCGGAGGTGGTTAGAGCCGTGGGAAATGATCTTGTTGTGATGCTGGACGGCGGCATTACGCAGGGAAATGATATATTCAAGGCGTTGGCTCTGGGCGCTAAGACTGTGTTCATAGGTCGCCCGGCGGTTTATGGCCTGGCGTACAATGGACAGCAGGGCGTGGAGCAGTTGCTGGGCATATTGAAAAAGGATTTCGAAATTTCAATGGCCTTGACTGGCTGTCCAAAATTAGCTGACATCCAACCGTCAATGGTAGTGCACGAATCGACCTATTCAAAACTATAATAATTATTGTATTTAAAGTAAAAATAAAAGTCGGCTTACATAAAAGTTTAATTTAACATTCTTTTAAATTTATAATTTATTTGGTTTAAAAAAATTGTATTTCATTTACTAAGTTAATGCTTAATTAACAAATTAAAATGCACATTTAAATATCGCGCCTACCAGAGATATCGATGGCACATCTGTGCAGTATTTAAATATCGACTGCTAAAATATCGATAACGTGCCATAGTCTGTCGGCGCTGCCAATTTTCTTCACATCGAATTGAATATCGATTAAATATATATCGAATATTTTCTCTACAATATCGCACTTACAATAAGTATTTTTATCGCTGGCTATCACATCACTAGAGTGAAACACTTTAGAAATTTGTTGATTTTTTAGAAAAAAATTGCAACACCGCAAAAATGCAGCGCGAGGAGAAGCACTTTGAAATGACCCTGGATGCGGTGGTGCAGCGGCTGAACGACTTAAAGCTGGCTGTTCTGTCCATGATACAGAAACTGGAAATGGAGTACATGGACATCAATTGGCCAACGTTTTTGGACAACTTTGCCATCATCTCCAGCCATTTAACTGGCCTAACAAAGATTCTGGCCAAGGAGCAGTGTCCGCCGTTGCGAAATCGCACTGTGCTGCCGCTGCTCGTGTCCATGGACCGCGACGAAACGCTGGTTAACATTACGGAGGCTCGTGTGCCGGTTTTTTCACACGACATTGTTCCGGATTATCTGCGCACACGACCGGATCCCATTACGGAGCAAAAGATGCAGCAGAATGAACAGAAGGCGGCAAATCTTACCAACGATGCGGCTATGAAGCAGGTCACCCAGTACAACAAGGTTGTCTCCCATGTGCTGGATATGGTGAGCAAGGCCCGCGAGGAATGGGAGATCGAGTCCAGCTCACGCACTGGCATCCAGCAGACCAGCAGCATGGCGGACACACAGATGCTGGTGGCGGCAGTTGGAATGGGCAAGGGCCTGCAGTTCAAGGCCAACTACGGTCCAGGTCCTGGCATGATGGTGCCGCCATCCATACGCGGTCCCACGCCGCCCATGGGCGGACCATCCATGAGTCCGGGCGGCGTTCAGCAACAGTTGGGCAAAGCACCGTCGGCTGTGAAGACCAACATCAAGTCGGCGAATCAAGTTCATCCATTCTCTCGGTAGCAAAAAATCATAATTTATTGTTGCGCTTTGCTTGAATACAACAGAGTAATAACATGGTAATATATGTATCTTTATCTTAGGTTCTATAAGCGGAATGTTGGCTCATAAATATGTGTGTATATATATATGTATGTGTGTGTGTGTATGTTTCTAATAGCTTTAGGTCGCTTAATTTAAAACAAATAAACATAAACAAAAAACAAATGAGTCGTCAATTTCGTAATTTCAATTTCCAGTTTATGGCGCTGCCTTCTGCGCGTGCTTCTCGCTGATGAGTGTCTCGTGAACCTTGATGTCCTGCGGCGTTGAGGTGTCAATTAGCTCCAGACTGAGTGCACGCCGCTCATCCTTCAGCTTATCCACGCGTCGCACAATCCCAATGAATTGTTGGCCCAACGTCAGCTTTCGAAAACGCACACAGTTCTCCTGCGTCCAATCGATGCCCGTCAGCTGGATTCCTGCACATGACAAAGGGAACAATATGTTAAGAAATATCTCATTAATTGACTGTTTTCTGTTACTCACCATGAAGCTGGGCCGGTAACGCCATCATGGGCAGCTCCCGAAACTCTGGCGTTAGCTGCAGCAGCTGATTACAGCGCACAACGCCATCATCGCCCACATCCACAAAGCGCACATGAATCATTTCATCGTAAATCTTGCGAATATTTACGCTGCAAATTAAAGAGGTGACAATTATGGACAGAATCTTTGCATTTAAGAGTCTATAAAGTGAACTTACCGATGATAGACGCCATCCTTGTCAGCCGAGGCATAGGCCTGGCCAATGGTCAGCTGAGTGGGCAGCACACTCTGTGCCGAGGAGCTCTTGCAGTGCGCCTGCAACTCCTTCATCAGACGCTGCAGCTGATTGTAGCACTTGTAGGGTTGCACCTGTAATCAGTTTATCAGATTAGCTAAAAGGGTTGTGGCATACACCCAGTGAAATAAGTATATGTGGATGAAGTTACTCAAAATAAATATACATTTAACAAAAAAGATTTGCTGCAGATGTCTTAAAATAATCTTATCATTTAATTTCCGTTTGAATGACACACAAATTTCCTTATGGATCCATGGAAAATTTAGAACTTTTGTAAAAGTTTTTTCTTCTTTTTTCTTCGATATTTTACAAAAAATATTTTGATGCAAAAAAATTCTTTAAACAATTCTAAGAGTGACTGCAAAAATAAAATTTTCAAAAATATTTTTGCTAGTATTTTTTGAAATTTTTTTTAAATATTTTTCTAGTATTTTTTAAAATCTTTTGAAAGTTGCTAAAATTACACTTTTTGTGTGAAAAGGAGGAAAAGTTGGAAAAAGGGGTTAAAATAGTAATTTTCATGATTTTAAAAAAAATTTAAAAAATACTAGCATAGTATTGTAACTTCATCCACATATACTTATTTCCCTGGGGTAGATAATAGACTCACCGCAAAGTGACCAGGATTTATGGAGAGTGCAACACGCACCTCAAAATAGGCACCAACCGCTGGAATGGCCTCGTATTCTTTGAGCAGCGGCAACACTGCGGCTGCCGCCTTGCGGGGCGTGGCTGGAGGCGAGACGAGACCAACAGCTGTCGGCTGATCGCTGCTGCTGCTGTGGCTGGACAACGTGGAGCTGAAGCTGCAGCGGCGGATCAGTTGACCGCTTGGACTAAAGTGCAGGCCGCCGTCATCAAACGGTTCCAGCCGCGTCGTACTGTAGACATGGATGTGGTGGGTTCAAGGGGGAGGGAGGGGAGGGTGGTGGAGAGAGGATCAACATTAGATTGATAGGAAAGCAAGGCACATATGAAAAACTCGGTTCTTTTTTTTTTGGTTTTGTTTAAGTTATACACATATTTAATCTATGTATTTCTATTTCCCATTTTTATGTACATTGAATTGATGAATAGATTTGATTTATTGATGGATTGATTGATGATACTTAGAGCTAAGCACTTGGTGAGCGAACGAACAGTTAGCTTACAGGATGCTGTGAGTTGAAGGATTCGTTAATGTTGAGATAATTTGTTTGTAGCGATAGTTTCATGTCAGTTCCAGTTTATTGAAAGCACTAATTAGAAACTATCATTAAACCACAGAAGAGCAAAAGTTTTAAGTATGTGTGTGGAAGTGTATGGGTGTGTGTGTGTGAGTGTGGAAGTGTATGGGTGTGTGTGTGTAGAAGTGTGTGCAAGTGTATGTGTGTTTATGAGTGATTTGTGAGTGAGTGAAAAAGATATTCAGAAAACTTACCTTTGCACCTCGTACTCCATGCGAATGGCACTGTTTAGGCACAAGTACAAACCATCCTGACCACGAGCATGGATCGTAACCATGGGCAGCTTATCGTTGGCGCCCTCCATTACCTTGAGCTGGAAGAAAAAACAACAAATTTATAATAAGAGACACTATGATTAATAAAGTCAATTAAAAATAATATTAAATCAAAATAATTATATCAAATCTCTATAACTCTAAGTCAGTAGTGTCCAAACCATACCTGTTAAATTTCGATTAGAATTACTAATCAATTCCTGTTCCGAAGAACTTGTGAGATGGTTCGGAGGGGGCTTAGCTGGGGCCACCAGGCGGGTCGCGGGTTGCGGATAGCGAATGGCCACCCCTCGGGGAGGTTAGCTGCGAATAGCGGGTCTATCCCGTAAATAAGCAGTCCCGGACAAACAGCGGGTACGATACCGATCATCGTACCGACAAGGCGTTTGTGTTGCCGCCTTTTAAAGCATAGCCTCACACACCCCTCAACTCCCTCACAAGCACCTACCTCTTCCTTTCCCCTTATCTCACCCCGGGCCGGACTAAGAGTGTTACTCGTACCGTGCTGAGAGTCAGCCTGGCTGGGGGCCCGGGTCAAAAAACTAGCTCAGTCGCTAACGGTGGGCTCAGGCAAGTGGCGACCGCCTGTTCTAATCAGCCTTATCCGGGCATGCGGACCTCTGCTCGGATGGACCTCACCCTTGTCGCGCTAAACGGAACTTTTTTATGGATAAAAAGACTAATAAATTGAAACTCCCGCAGGACCTATCTGCGGAAAGTGTTGCCAGACACTTTGAGGACCGCAACCTTGATAGGGAGCGGCCCTCCAACGTGGTAGACCACCCTCCACGTAGCCAAGCTCCGGGCTCAAATAGGAGAGTGCCACCGGCACAGCAAAGACGGCCAAGTCTTCAAGCATCGCGGAAACACTCGCAAAGGAGCACGGTAGGACCATCCCGACCGATGCGTCCTGCGCTAGCCGCTGAAAGGAGTACGGTAGGACAATTCTGACCGTTGCGTCCGGCACTAGCCGCTGACACACGGCAGGAACAACGCCTGCCATGGAAAAGGAATCCTCTGCCGGGCCGAGGAGAACCGGGTGGGGTAGATGACCCCAACAGACGTAGTCTCTGTGGTTCAAGGACCAAGTGGTACCTCCGGTACCTCCAGCAGGGGATGTCGCAGGAGGATGCGTTCGCCAAGGCCAAAGAGCCAAGACCGACGACATCCGATAACAGGACACCTGCCAAAAGGTCGAGCAGTGCGCTTACACCGCCAACCGACACCCCTAAAAGGGTTTGCGCGGCGGAGCCAACTGCTCAGAGGCCCAAAGCAGTGACACCTGTAAGAGCAGAGCACAAAGCTCCAAAATCAGGACGGCAGGAAGCTCTGGATGAGCGCCCCAGCACTTCAGCAGCAGCAGCAGCAGCAGCAGCAGCGGAACCAACAGCTGAACCAACAGCCAGGAAGTCCACCTCCTCGGCGCCCACTGAGCCTCGCGCATCCTACGCGGCTGTCGCGAGTAAGGTGAAAGTGGCCGTGTTGCCTGCGGAGTATCCCCAGGTAATTCTCAGTCGCGGGGACCTTTCCGCGCTTGAGGAGGCCATCCTAGATCAGGTCATACTGACAGGATGGGACACTGCCGTTTCCTTCCTTGGAATTCATTTCCGGGTAGGCTTTCTGGTCATTGAGTGCACAGACCAGAACTCGGCAGACTGGCTGGCGACGGTAGCATCACAGCTACACTCCTGGAAGGGTGTACCCCTTGATTGTAGGATGGGGGATGACATACCGTCACCCCATACCATCACGATCTACCTGCCGAGAAGTACGGACAGAGAAACGGACGACTTGCTGGTTATGCTGAGCAACCAGAACAAGATCGAGACTCAGGAATGGAGTGTCATCTCTAGGAAGGAGGAAGGGGGAGGTGCCCTTCTGGTACTTGGCATCGATGAGATGGCCAGGAACGACATAGTGACCAGAGGTCACCAACTTTTCTTCCGCTTCGGGAAAATTCCCGTTAGCGGACTGAAAAAGACGGCGGATAAAACCGCACCCGCAAGCGAGGACCTCCCTCCAGCGGGACAGAATTCGGAGCCGTCCCCGGCAGCGAGCGTGTCCAGCGTCTGTCCGGCAGGTCCTTCCAATTCATTGGAGGATCTTTCCGAGGACGAAGATCTGGCGGATCTCACATTGGATCCCGCTGCAGTTGAGGAGATGGACCAGCAGCCGGCCATGTCGTCCCAGGAGTTGCAAAACGAACTGGAAGAAGCGGACGTCACTCTGACGTCTCGCGATGACGAGGGGAACTCCCGGCCCTCCTCGTCATGTGAAATGGAGCCGCTATTATAGTGCGATGACGCAAGTCATCAGCACTAAGCTAGCCCAGGTGAACATCCACCGTGCGAAGGCGGCCTCGGCCGTCCTAGCCAGGATGTTCACCAACCAACACCTTGGGCTAGCGTTGGTACAGGAGCCATGGATCAACAATGGCATCAAAGGCCTGTACACAGCGGACTCAAAGGTAATCTGGGACCAAAGAGACCCAGTACCAAGAACGTGCATAATGGTGAGAAAATGTATTAACTATACTATTCTTTCAGAATTCCTAAGCAGGGACTGCGTTCCAATAGCCGTGCAGACGGCTGGCAGCGCATGCAACACTGTGGTGGCCTCGGCGTACTTTGCTGGCGACGGAACATGTCCACCAACGGAAATCGTTGGGCTGGCGGAGCACTGCGCCAGGAAGAAGCTCCCCCTGATCATCGGATGTGATGCCAATGCACACCATGTGGTCTGGGGAAGCACAGACACAAACACAAGAGGTGAGTACCTTCTTGACTTTATATTTAGATATAATTTAGAAATTGGAAATGTCGGTTCCACACCGACATTCGTAACTAGAATCAGGGAAGAAGTATTAGACATCACCCTGATAAGTAGGTGCCTTAAGCCACACCTAAGTAACTGGCATGTCTCTATGGAGGAATCTATGTCTGACCATAGAATCATCCTCTTTGAGCTGCAAGTTAACACAGACAGTAGCACACCAGCCCGTAATCCCAGAAAGACAAACTGGGAAAAGTTTAAAGCGACCCTACAACTCAATCTATCCAATGAAAGGACGGACTTACCCCGTTCACAAGTGGAACTAGAAAGAGTTGTAGGAAATATAAACAGCAGCATAACAAATGCCTTTGAAGAAAGCTGTCCTCTTGGAAGGAAGCGCAAAGCAACAGATGCCCCTTGGTGGAACGATAGCCTCGAGAGGCTACGACTCACCACTCGGCACCTCTTCAACAGAGCGAAGAGAGACGGGTTATGGGACTCTTACCGTGAAAGCCTTACCTCCTATAACAAGGAGATCAGAAAGGCCAAGCGGAAGAACTATCGCGAATTCTGCGAAAGTATAGAAAGCACATCCGAAGGTGCCCGGTTCCATAGGGCACTTTCGAGACGCACGCCAGAGGCTAATTTAGCCCTGAAACGAAGGGATGACACCTTCACTAGCAGTAGTAGAGAAAAACTAGAGCTATTGTTTGAGACACACTTCCCGGGAAGCACCCCATTACAAGAAGACACAGTCAAAACAAGTAACATGTCTAGGCCAGTGTCTGCCGACTGGAAAATTGCTAAGTCGACAGTCACAACAGAACGATTACAATGGGCAATTGGCACTTTCCAGCCCTACAAATCGCCAGGCCTTGATATGATATCACCATCCTTCTTACAGCAGGGGCAGGATATACTCCTCCCCATCCTTAGGAAGGCAATGATAAGCAGCCTTGCACTCGGATACATACCGAGTGCGTGGCGTAGAGCTAGGGTGGTCTTCATCCCCAAAGCAGGGAAGAAAGATATCACCAGCCCCAAGTCCTTCAGACCCATCAGCTTGACATCGCTTTTGCTGAAAACGCTGGAAAAGCTGGTGGACCATAAGATAAGAAGTACTCTTCTAGTGCAGTCGCCGCTGCAACCAACGCAGCATGCGTACAGAGCAGGCCGATCCACGGACACGGCACTATATCAACTACACCGCACTTTAAGCACAGTAGTCGACAATAAGGAGGTGGCCATATGCGCCTTCCTGGACATAGAAGGTGCCTTCGACAACACATCTCACGATGCTGTCAAGGCTGCCCTGACCAGGAGGGGCCTAGACTCAACTACAGGCAGATGGATTTCCTCACTGCTGGGGTCTAGACAAGCCACGGCAACAGTCCAAGATAACACTGTTACTGTCACAACCACAAAAGGTTGTCCTCAAGGGGGTGTTTTGTCTCCTTTACTATGGAGTCTGTTAGTAGATGAACTACTCCAGAAACTTGCCGGCTATGGAATTCAATGTCAAGGCTACGCTGATGACATTGTCATCATAGCACGAGGCAAATTCGAAGAAACACTCTGTGACATTGTACAACTAGGTCTACGGATAACGAGCGACTGGTGTGGAGAGGTGGGCCTCAACCTCAACCCTGCCAAGACAGTCATCGTTCCCTTCACTAGGAAATACAAGCTGCAGAGAATGAGGCAAATAAGGCTATCAAATAGCATAATAGAAACAAGTAAGGAGGTTAAGTACCTAGGAGTCACTTTCGACAGTAAACTTAACTTCGGCCCCCATGTACAAAATGCGATAGCAAAGTGCACTCGAGCACTTTATGCCTGTCGCAGCATAGCCGGGAAATCATGGGGCACATCACCGAAGATTATTAGATGGCTATACCTTATGGTAGTCAGGCCAATGCTCACATATGGAGCAATAGCCTGGGGTGATAGAGCCCAACTCATCACCGTCAAGAAGCAGCTGTTAAGACTGCAACGGATGGCCTGCGTATGTATGACGGGGGCTATGAGCACCTGTCCGACAACGGCTATAGAAGTTTTAATGGAGCTCACGCCACTCCATGTATTCATTGAACTGCAACAAAGGGCGACTCTGTTAAGGATAGCACGAGAGGGGGTGGGAAGTATCCTTAGTCACAGAGACGCAGAATTTTTATCAGGTGATCTCCCCTTACTATTACAGCCAAGGGACGAAATGACTGCCGAGCTTATGTTCGAGCAGAATTTCAAAGTGAACCTGAGCAGCAAGAAGGACTGGACAACACTTGATGAAGTCCATCCAATGGGTCAACACACCATAAAATGGTACACCGATGGATCTCTTACAGACCAAGGCACAGGACTTGGAGTTGTAGGCCCTCGGATATCGTACCATGAATCTCTAGGAACATATACCAGCATCTTCCAGGCTGAGGTATGTGCAATAGGGAGGTGTGTTGATCTTAATCTCAAACGCAACTATCGGAATAGAGACATAGCCATTCTATCCGATAGTCAAGCAGCTCTCAATGCACTCAGCAAGGCGAAGATAACGTCTAAAGTAGTGCATGAGGTGCGGAAGAAGCTAAACCAACTGGGATCACATAATAGGATAACCCTAAGATGGATCCCAGGACACAGGGATTTAGCAGGAAATGAGGCAGCTGACAGACTAGCCAGAATGGGCGCATGCAGGCCCCTAATAGGTCCTGAACCGTTTTGTGGGATTGGAAGACACACAATCCGGGAATACCTACGAAAAGAAGAGAGGCGACTTCAGCAGTCGCACTGGAAGGAGACAACAGGTCTCAGACAAGCTAAATACCTCCTAGGTAGCTACAACCCAAAGCGGTTTAAGCAAGTAATCACATTGGGAAAGAATAGACTCAGAATACTTACCGGTCTTTTGACCGGGCATTGCAAACTGAGAAGTCACCTATCAAAGTTAGGAATAGTAAGCAGTGGAACCTGCCGGTTCTGCAATTGCGAGGAGGAATCCTCGATGCACATACTAGCAGAATGCACTGCTCTATGTAGACGTAGATGTCGTTTTCTAGGGAAACATGTCCTACAGAAGGAGGACATAGCAGACCTCAACCCGGTAAAAATTCTCGACTTCGTGCGAGAACTAGGGTTGACGGACGAGCTATAGGCTCAGAAGGGGGCACAATAGATCCAAAGGGTCGCAGTGCAGTTTTCCCCATTACAATAATAATACTAATCAATTAGATTATATTTGGAAATAATCGTAGTGACTTATATACATAATTGTGACGGCAATGTCAGATGCAGCAGGCATTTTCCCCCCTCAGCCCAAAAAAAAAAAAAAAAACCACAAAAACCATTTCGATTAGAATTACTAATCAATTAGATTATTTTTGGAAATAATCGTAGTGACTATACACATAATTTAATGCTGAAAAATTTGTGATTTTTTAATGATTTCGATCACAACAAATCAGAAATAATCTAAAATTATTGCAACTATTCAAAAGTAATCAGAAAAATTCAAAAATAATCTTTTTGAGTATTCGGATTTTTTTATTTTTTCCTGATTATTTCTGGTTTATTTATGACTATTTAGTAAAAATCAAATTATTTTAAATTTTCACAATCAAAGTAGTCAAAATAATCAGAAATAATAATAAAAAAAAAAAAGAAATAATAAAAAAAAAATCAAAAATAATCCGAATGTTCAAAAAGATTATTTTTGATTTTTTCTGATTACTTTTGAATAGTCGTAATAATTTAAGATTATTTTTGATTTTTGGTAATCGTAATCATTAAATAATTGGGCAAAATCGAAAATAATCGTAGTTTAATCATTAGTTCGACTCTTAAACAAAAATAATCCAATTACTAATGATTATGATTAGTAATCATTATTTAACAGGAATGGTCCAAACACACACAATCAAATATTCTGGCTGACTTCAAAAAGGATCAGCCGATCAGATGCTACGTGAGAGAATAAAAAGCCGAAGACACGCGTCGGCATAGAAAAAAAAGGCGTCGAGCCTACTATTTATAGAACACACGCATTCTCTCTCTCTCTCTTTGTCTATACGCTTGTCGGCTGCGACGCCGGCAGAACTATGAGTTCCTATCCCATGGAATAGGCTTTTGGCATTTTGGACACCCTTGCTTTAAATGATCTTTTTTATTTTTAAATAAATTTGGCACTAAGGAGAATTGTCACTTAATTTGTTGGCTCTAACCAAGATAGTCCCCAAGACTTAGC
>JBAMBJ010002402.1:0-15209 GCA_037043495.1 Drosophila recens
AAATCTGAATTTTGGAGCAGCCACTAGCTCCCGGAGCCCATGCGTGCCCACCGCTGATATAAAGTATAAAATAAATTTTGATAAATTTTACAAAATAACTATTGAAAACTTACCGATCCCTTAGGGGCAGCAGCTTCAAGCTAACGCCGCCGACGCCGCCGCCGCTGCCCAAATTGGATACCTTGAGCGGTATCTTGACGCTGTCGGAATCGCTGCCACTTTCAGCGCCAGAACCGCCGCTGCCACCGCGTTGGGGCAGTTGCTTCTTATTATTGCCAGTGCCCGGTGCCTGGTGATGCTGCTGCTGCTGCTGCTGATGAGGCTGGCGGCCACAGGAGGTGGGCCGCTTTATGTTGCGTCTCTCAACCGGCACAACGCATTGATTGGATGCATTGTGGGTGGACAGGCTGCTCACATTCATCAGGTATTGACCCATATTTTCAGTTTCACTAAAACCATCACCATCACTGGCACCGCCCACAGCTGCGGCTCCTCCTCCGCATTCATCCAGGCCACAGAGTCCGACGCCGGCATCTCCCATGTGCACATCGGCGCTGCAGAGCAGCAACCCTGCAGTGTTGCCACCATATTTTCCATTTTGCTGCTGCTGTTGTTGTTGTTGATGATGATTTTGTTGTTGTTGTTGTTGCTGCTGAGTTTGGTTGCTGCGCTGCTGATGATTTCGTTGATAATGCTGATGATAACCGCCGGCGCCGAGTCCCAACGCTGCCGTTGCGTTGCCTTTGTTGTTGTTGTTGTAATGCTTCTGCTGCTGTTGCGTGCAGATGCTGCTGCCAAATGTTGCGCCAAATTTTGTGTCCCGATGTGTGCCATCTAATGAG
Source organism: Drosophila recens (assembly GCA_037043495.1). NCBI lineage: Eukaryota > Metazoa > Arthropoda > Insecta > Diptera > Drosophilidae > Drosophila > Drosophila recens. The sequence goes on from JBAMBJ010002402.1 coordinate 843, forward strand.
ATATTCGATAGAAACGAGATCGCAGCCAATCTGCGCCTGTGTCTCGTCTTGTTTAGCGAACTTGCCATTAGGCACCTAACCGTTATCGAGTTAAAAAGATGAAGAGCGAGAGAGCAAGCACAACACTGATGATATTGAGAGCACAACAAGTCAAGAGAGTCAAAGAGCGCGAGCCTCTTAAGTTCTGCTATGTGGAACGTGGAATGTATGTGAATTATTTCTTGTTCTTCTTCTTTTGTAACTTTCTTTATTGCACTGCCCGAAATCCCAAATTACACCGCGCACACAAACAAAACAATTTGTTTAAAGTTAATGCAATCTTCTGATTGTGCTTTTTAATTTTTTATTGTTTTATTGGTTATAGTTGTTTTGAATTAACAGTTAAACTGTTTAGTCTCTAAATTCGATGTCGACTTAAACAACAAATTACTTAAACGCGCCATTTTAATAATAAATTTCAATTAAACACTTTATTTAAAAATTTAGTTTGCAATTTTATTGCAATGTTTTTTACGCTCAGCGAAACTGCGTCCAACCAGATTTGACTGCAAGTAAAAAATGAAACGAGAATCGTAAACATTAAATCAATAAATGGTGTTAAAAAGCAGAACGAAATAAAAGCTATTCAATGTGATGCGAAAGCTTTTCATAACCTAAGCAAGGAACTACTTATAATTTATATGTATGTATGTATGTTCATATGCAATTAATTCAATTAATTATTATTCTCAACAAAATGAATATCTGTTTTTTTCACTTGTTCCTCTTTTAAATATCTTAAATGATGTCATTTACTTGAGAGAAAAAAGTCTGTTCATTCATCATTTCTGTAGCGTCTCGCGGAACAAGTCATTATTGTACTCACTTATATAATTAATTAATTACATACATACATATGTATGTACATATATCATGCGCTCTATGCCATTTGCATTACAATGTCAATAAACTCTCAATGCAAGTGTCGAAAAAGAATTTCGAAAGCTTTTTTTGCTGCAAGTTTCAATGTTGCCTGCAAAAGCTGCGTGGCTGAAAGCTGCATGCAGTCAACTGTTGTTGTTGTTATTGCTGTTGTTGTTGTATGGCCATGCGTGGGTGGCAACTCAACGGCCGGCAAACACGTTAGCACCAAAAGCCGTTTGTTTACCTGCGTATGAGCCAAAATGGAGAGGGTTGGAAAAATTTCCACTAGCAATACAAATCAAAACAAGCGGTGTGCGTGGAAAATTTTTAGTCCAACAGCTGACATAAACAACAAGAAAGAAGAAGCATTTTCGGGTTGATTGTAATGTCGTTTATTCTAATTGGATACCAATTGTGACCAGTTAGAATGCGGCACGTGCGCAAGTGAGTGGGAAAATCAATGCACAAACAAGTCTGCGTGGATCAGAGAGCGTGCGAAATATGCACATACATTCTTATGCATGATTCACACCCACGCATACAGCATGTGACGTAGGCGAGGACAAAATAAAAAAACGAAAAATAAAACACTTACCAACAAAATGTAGTAATACTATTTGAGTCTCACACTTTTATTTATATATAATTTATATTATAGATTAGAAATGTTTCAAACGCGCCATTTTGTACTATTTTTAGCAATTTCAACACTTTTTTTTTTATCAACTACGAACAATTACACACACTTGAATAATTTTCAATTTTATTTTATATTTTGTTTCTATGCGCAGACTTTGATTTCGCTTTGCGCTGCTGCTTCTTGGACTGCTGCCACCCCGCCTTCTTGCACCTTCTTTCTCTTCACAACGCAGCTGCTTTCGTTGCGTAAATTATGCAAATCGAAAATTGCTAAAAAGAATGTGTTTGGGGCTTCGACTTGGTAATAAACAAACAAGAGACCTTTAATTTTATTTATAAATTTCTTTGTCAAAGAGCGACGCGAACTCGAATTCTAACACGAGCGTTATGATTAATTCGGAAAAAACGACAAAAACGTCGACGACGTTCCCACAAGAAAATTCACTAAACTGCTGATAGTAGTGTTGGGATTATATCGAGGAAATATCGATGTCATCGATGTTTGCAAAACATCGGAACAATCGATGTTTGTTAAGTCACTATCGAATGTTTTTAAACGCAACTCTGCACTTGGCGACGACAGACATATATGAATTGAAAGTAACGGAACTTTTAAATTTGTTCGCATTATAATTAAAATCTTTGTTGAAATATAGGATTTATAGTTGGTGGTGTTGGTTCAAGCTATGGAGAACGAAGGCAGCATGGAGAATTACCTGAAAAGTAAGTTAATATGTCACTAACAGCCCAAGCTTCTTTCATGTATGTACGTACATATGTATGGTAGGGCTGCCACACGTTTCAAAATTCTCTACGAGTTTTGCCAATTTGTCTTTTTGCGGACAGATTTGTCCTTTTTTTAAACCGCGATTTCCGAAGCAACTATTTGTCACCTAATATATTCATTTTCCGATGGCCGAAAAACTTTGAAATTAATAAAAATGTATGCATTTTCTTTGGAGACAATTTTCATTTATTATTTTAAAGAGCCAAAAATTTCAATATTGCAGTTAATATAATATTAATTATTGTTATATGTGTTATAGTTCATCCAGATTTTTTGTCCTTTTAAAAGAAATTCGTCCGTTTTCTGTCCTTTTTTTGGGCTCATCCGGCCCCTTTTGCGCAGAGGCATTGGCAGCACTGGCTACAACTCTAATTGGCAGCATTGAGCTCCACCCTCTCCGTTATAAGGAGTAGAAGAAAAAATGAAAAGAAAGATGTAAAATAGTAAAGTTCCTTGGAAATCAGTTAGCATTATCATTATTCATTTATCACGCACCAACATCCAAGCACACCATCACCCGTAACCACCGAACTAAGCAAAGATGGACCACAACGAGATTTCCATGTGCATGGACGTCAAGTTGGATACACATGACAAGCGCGCCATTGCACTGCGCTACAAGACATGGACCCGCTGCCAGGTGAAAATCGAGGCCATCAAGTGTGTGCCCTGCTTCCTGCGCCTCAGCTTCCAAGGCCTCGGCGAGGATGAGCCACAGCAGCAGCAGCAACATCAGAAATTGTTGAGTGTCTCGGTGAATGTGCCAGGAGTGAACATCAGTTTGGCCACTTCGCGCACCAAGCAGCATTCGTATGGACTTTTTTGGACGCAGAATCGACGGGATTGCTTCATTTACTTTGCACTGGAAACGGAGACTGCGTGCCGTCGCCACATGAAGTGGATTAAGAAGTCGATCAAGAATCTGGAGCTGTACAGACAAGTGTTTCTGGAGCAGCGTCGACTGAGTCGCGATCCCAGGTATATACATGAATACTTATTTAACTACTCATTTTAATATAATTTAATTCTTGAATCAGTCAAAGAGCATTTGGTCCATTGCCCAATCTGCCCGATTCGCTGTGCTTTGAGCTGGACGCCAACAGTTTCAACTTCTCCTCACGCGTCTCGCAAATCTACGAGGAAATCTTTGATGGCAGTCGCATCTCGCGGGCGTCCATTGCATCGGGCATTTACGAGGAGATGAATCTGACGTCTGCAGTTGCGGCCCGAGCGATCCTGGAAGTGCCGCCTGCATTGCCGCCATTGCCCGCACATCGCAAACGCATCAATACCTTCGAGTGTCAGCCGGGCGAGATTCCGCGCTCCAGCACCAATCCCGAGTCGGAGCTGGCCAAGAAGAAGAAATACAAAAACATGTTGGACAACATCTTTGGCCAGAAACGACGTTCGGGCAGCGCCAGTGTCGATGTGCCACCGCCGGAGCGGGAGGAGGAGGCGGAGGATGAGGTGCAGCAACAATTGGCTCTGTACGAAAATGCTCCAACTCCAGAGGCAGCGCCGCCACGGAAACGCACATCCAACATGCAAAATGCACAGCGCAATAGCTTCTCAAGTCCGGATCTGTCCAAGCTCAACTTTCTGGACACATTTGGGGAAGCGCTGTCCAGCGAGGAGCTGAACATCAGCCTCGAGGACTCCGCCATTGAAGATAACTCGCGCCAAGCGCTGCTCGAGCAGATTACGCGTCAGATCAGCAGGGCAGATTCGCTGGAGAGCCTCAACATGTCGGAACAATTGCCGCACAACTTTAACTTCTCCGCCTGTAATACCTCGACCATTAATCTCATTGGCTCCAATGGCGCCGTATCTGTGATCAATGGCCAGTTGCTGCAGGGCAAAAGGAAAGGAGAGAAGAAAGTGTTGGTGGACGATCTCAATGGTTACTGCGTAATGGCGCCCATTATACAAAAGATGAACAGGAATGGTGAGGAGGAGAAGAAGCCCAGCGCCAGCACGGCATCCACCTCATCCGGCTACTCGACGGGCTCGTATAGCTCATCCACAAGCAGCTGCAACACCGATGATCCAACGGTCAAGATCACAGCTCCTGCTACCGCTCCTGCTCCTCCGGCCCACAACGAGAGCGACATTTATGAGCCGATGCATGCGAACTCGTTGACCAACAATAGCATCTTGGCCGAGCATCTGTACGAGAATCTGTTGGCCATCAAGGCATCCCAGGAACTGGATCCTGGTCTTGGCTATGGCTTGAGCACCAGCACACCCACCGAATCACCATTGCTGCCCGCTCTGCCACCCAAGCAGCAAACGCCCGCCACAGATCGCGAGCAGCGCGAACAGCAGCAGGAGGAGGAGGAGGATTATTATCAAACGCCACGCAAGTCCATCATAAGCGTCGATGACAAGATACCCTCGTATTATCCCAACAGCTGTGACACGCTCAAGTCCAAGCGACGCAGTCCCAGCAGCGCTGAGGCAGCTCCGGGAATGCGTCACTTGGTCAGCGCCCGACTGCGACGTGAGCGCAAGGAGAATCTCTACATATCATCGCCTCAACAGATTATGGAGCAGCGGCAAAAGACAAACACAACACCAGTCACATCCACATCCACATCGACAGCATCATCGTTAGCCAAGACTAAAACGTTAAACAAAAAGACTGCCGCCCATAAAATCTCCGAGGGTGTCTATGCCGTCACCCATACGTCTAAGCGTCTAAGCAACAACAACAACAATAACAATAACAACAATAATGATGTACAACAAGCCGAGGAGGAGCTGCTCCAGCTGGCAATGCTGCAAAACATTGATTTCAAATTTGACGATGGTCAAGCCACGACTTCCGGCTCCGGCTGCGTCTCCAAGGGCAAATCGAAACTAAAATCCAGTCAATTGGAGGACGAATACGAGCACTGCTATCAGGCAGCGGAGCGGGCAACACGCATGCTGCAAAAGTATGCCACATTGGCCAAGTTTGGCAATTCACCAACCAAACAGCAACAGCAATTGCAACTCAAGCCAGCCATGACGCAATCTCAGTCGCCCAATGAACAACAACAACAACAACAAGTGGCTGTGGCACCTGTGAACAGCTTGAGGAAGTTTGCCTCGCTGCCACGTTTTAAGAAAATTGACTTTTCGCCGTTGAAATTGCGTTTAAACAATGTGCTACAACGTAATCCGACAGCAGCAGCAGCAGCTCCACAATCGCCGCAGTAGCAATAAGCCAAGTAGTCATTGTTGTTGTTGTTGTTCATTTTATATATTTATATTATTGTAAGTTAATTGTAATTGTAGTCGCTATAATTTCTATGTTTCGCATGTGATTTACTCAATTATGTTTCAAGTTTACTTGTGAGCTGTTTTTTGTATTTAATACGCTCCCCTATTTTAATTTTGCCAGTAATTTTACTTAAACTAAAGCTTAACTATATGTATATTTAAACGGTTGATGAAGATATATTCACATATCTGTTGGTTGTTTGTCTACGCAATTATACATGTGCTCAATTATAGGAAACAAACTATGAAAACGCTTTTATTAATATACACAACAAAATTATACAACTATTGACTATTGTTGATCTATTAACTAATTTCAATAATCGATACTAAGGCTTTAGCTTTTCTAAGCGCCGCTTTAACGCACCAAGATCTCTTCATCATCACGTCATGAATGTAATGATTTATCATTAATCTAAGAGTTATAGAATTATATATATGTAAAATTTAAAAAACGCTCAACTATTGGGCACAGCTGTGAGTGTTCGCCCTACGCTTTTTTGGCTTTGCATTAAACATATCAACAAATTAACAAATTGTATAACTAAATTAGTTAAATTTTAAAATTGCAAATTTGATAGTTATGAGTTTAAGAAAAAATGCACTATATGAATGAGAAAATTACGGACAAAATGTTTATTATAAACATTCAAGACTAACTCTTGATTTGTTTTTATTATAAATATCCAAAACTAAATTCTATTTAGATTTTTATTATAAAATGTTGATTTTATTAGAAAAATTCAAAACTATCTCTTGTTTTGATTTTTATTATAAAAGTCGAAGGCTAACACATACTTTGATATTTATTATAAAAATGAAATGTATTCCAATTTTTATTCTAAAGTTCAGCAATAGGTTTAAATTCATTTTAATAATTGATTTTTGTAATAAAAAATCAACCAGTAATTTTTATTTTAAAAATCAGAATTTTTATAAAATCTGACATAAATCAAGTCATTTATTGTAATAATATGAAAGTCCTTCCGCAAGGATATATGTTTATAAACTATGCATATTGCAACAGCTTCTTTATAGCGCAACCAAAGCTCAATTGTACCGAGACTAAGGATGAAAAATACCTTAGTGAATATTACACCGCAAATGAAAGTCAATAAAAATAAAATTAATCAATGCTTTGTTAATGTACAAAAAAAAGAAAAGAAAAACCAAAATAAAATGCTTAATTTTGTTCTTAAATTAAGCCCAACTCAACTGTAGACCATGGGTCGTCGCTGTTGATGGATAAACTCCTGTTCGACACGCGATTCCTTGGGCACCACATAGAAGAGCAATGCGCCGCCCGAGATAAAGAAGCTCTTCTCATCCATAATCTCGCGCAGCGTCTTATTCGGACTGATCTTGTGGACGCAGCCGACCTTGCGATTCTCGTAGTAGACATTCACGGATTCTGGTCGATAGCTAAGCGTCTTGTCGCACGGCAACGGCTCGGCAAAGAGCGTGTTCAGGCAATCCGTCATGGTGGCGGACTCTGGCAGTTGTTGCTGGAAATCGCTGAGCAGAAATTCGGGATAGGAGAAGGCGGCGGGCCAAATCAAGCTGCTGCCATCCTCATCCAAGTGCACTGGATAATCTTCGAGTGGCAGAAATTTGGGACGCAACAGATCCTCGCTAATATTTAGACGTTTATTAATGCGCTGATCATCGAACTTGACAGCACGCTGCTCCAGAGCATCTTTGAGTTTGTGAAAGCGTGTCAGGCGGCGTTTAGACTCCGCAGCCTCCTTGCGCTGATTACGCTCCGTGTCCAGCTAAAAAAGAGTGTTATAAATGATGATTAGTTATGTCTATCTAGTCTACTACAAATATGTCACCTTTTTCATTTTGTTCTTGTGCAGCAATGCCTTGGCCTCCTTGTGATCAATGTCCACCTCGAGCAGCTCCTCGCACAGCTGTGTGCACAGATCAAACTTGTCCAGCTCGTGCGCACACTGCGCCGCCCGCCAACGGGCCTTGGTATAAACGGGTTTGTAAAACAACGCCCGCTGTGCGTCACTCAACGCGGACCGAAAGTTCTTGAGAAAATAATGGGCTGCCGAGCGATTGTTGTAGAGCACGGACAGCACATCGGGATTTTCGCATTTGGTTTTGATGCCCTCGGTGAATGAATAAATGGACATGCGAAACTTTTTGTGCTTCATGTAAAAGTTGCCGTCCTCTTTGTAGTTGAGCGCCAGCTCTTCCAGTGTGTTCTCTTCTGGATCGTATTTAAGCTTCTGCAGGCCCTCAAACATGGGATGCACCTCGTCACCTGGCTGTGGTGCACGTTTCATGAAAAACGGATGCTTGTCCATTTCCTCCTGCCAGCGATCTTCCGGCCATCCCTCCTCATAGCGTTTCTTCTCCAAGCTATCAATAAACTGATCGAGGTCAGCATCTAGCTGAGCTGCCAGCTCCAGCCGTTCTTCCTCCGTCCAATTCTTTTTCGTCGCCAGATTCTCCATTTATTTGTGTTGTCTTTACAAAGCAATTTCACATGCTTTAATGAAACCTGTTACTTGTTGCAGGTATCGAAAAGTAAGTGCGACCCCATGCACAAAATAAACAAAGTGCCATTCGTTGTGAATGGCAAGTTGTTCATTTTGGCCAGTGATGAGCAAATTTAACGAAACGCACTCGATTGCTAATATTTATAATGGCCAGTTGTAGTTATACGAATGTATTTCTCAGCTTATCTGATATTTTAAGAAACAGTAAAAGTTAATTTTACAAGCATACATGCCAAATGCTTGCACTTTCGCTGTCCCTCGCACTGCTGCCAGGTGTGACCGTTAAAAGTGGCTAGATTTGAATAAGCAAATTTTGAAGTAAAAATAAAAAAGGATGGTAGTGTTTTTTACCAAAGTTTTATTTTATTTCTAAATAAGAATGCCAAGAAGGTAGAAGTAAAATAACAGAACGCTATAAAACACAATCAAAATTTTATAACATTTCTTCAAAATTTGCTTATTCAAATCTAGCCACTTTTAACGGTCACATCTGGCAGCACTGGTCCCTCGCTGTACTGCATGTCTTATCGATAAATTAAATATCATATCGGTGGTCAAAAACATCGATATATCGCTCAATTGTGATATCGTAGATACTGTTAATGCTTGCAGCCCTGGTAAATTGTTTACTTTTTTTTGGCGCGCAAACAATAAGATGGAGTCGGAAGCAATGGAAGTCGATGAAAATGTTCCACAGCAGTAAGTTAATATTTAAATATGCCCATTTTTATATTCTTATATGCTCTTACTGATTGCCAGCTACGTGCGCACACCGGAAGATGTGAGGACAATTGTTAAGCATGCGAAAATGGATGAACGGCAGCTCACACAAGTCACACAGGCCTTGTATTACCCTGGCGCAAATGTGGTTAGTGACAACTTGCGGCTGCTGGAGCTGGACGATCATATGCTGAAGCAAATCCGCACCGGCCAGACCCTGCACTTTAAGGGCGGCCTACATGAGAAAGTTGTGCTCTGCACGGATGAGCGAACCTATGACATCAAGGGTGCGGAGATCTCAAATAGCCTTTTACTGGTGCCGGAGTTAAAGTTTGCCGCTGCGACGAGCACTTCACCTCTAAGGAGTCCGCGTACGGGCAATGCCAATACGTCGCTGGAACGCAGTCTAAACGACAGTAACGATGATGATTTGGAGGTTCCACGGACACTGGAGCAACGACAGGTGTTAAGCATATTCCACGAATACTTTGAATGCCGCGAAATCCGACCAAGGTTTCGAAAGCTGGGCGAGCTGCTCCAACTGACGCGTTATTCCGGGCCAGAAAACGAATATTGCATTGAGCGCAAGCTGTTGTTCAGTTTCCAGCAGCTGTTGGACACGGTTCAGTGCAGTCGAGCACAGTTTGTGGACGGATTAAGCCACTATCGAGCCATCGAATTTGATAACCACATACGTATACTGGACTACGAGTACGAATATCGCATTATTAACTTGATGCTCGGTCTGATCAGTGAAAACTCCTGGTCTTTGGATGAGGTGGAGCGGGAGGAAACCATATACGCACTGCAAGGCATTGCTCCAGAACAGATTGTGGCTGGTTTATTTGACATCTATGCCAAGCCAAGTGATCGCTGCCCCAACAAATTCAGGTATCAAGAGTCGCTCGTGGCACGAATTGTGGCCCAGAACATTTTACAGCCGGGTCTGCGTTTTCGCAACGAGGAATTCATGAACACCTGGCAGGAGGCGTTGCCCGAGGGCATGTCCTGCAAGCTGGAATATCTGCGCGGCCTGGGCATCTTGGACAAGGAAGGTGCACAGCCATGCATACGCTCGCTGGCCGAGGAGCAGCTGCCGTCCAATATTAACGATCGCATGCGCGCCTTGTTCAAAACAAAACGCAAATGGACGCTGGACGAGATGGAACCGTACATGGAGTAAGCAAAAAAGTGGCCAAATCCAGTGTTAACTTCTAACCGTTGTTTCCTTTCCTTTCACAGCTGCTTCACAACGCCCACTCTGTCCGTGTCCACATTGCTGGCTAAACATGCGCGTTCCCTAACGGAGGGCGGCATTCGATATTTTGTTTCCAAGCATTGATTGCATTGAATGTATTTAGATTTGTACAGTAAACTAGATTAAACAGTTATGCTTAAGCATTGCGTTTGCGTTTGTTGCGCTGCTTCTTGGCCAGCTTCATGTCCTCGATGGCCGCTTTCATTGCCTCCACGGCACTTTTGCCATTGCTCGTGGATATTTCGGAGCCCGCGATCAGTTGTCCCGTGCTGGTGGGATACTTGAAGCTAAAGCCCTTGGGGAAGATGGGCTGTGCCAGCAGAGCGCTGAGCTTGCCACGCACTGCGTCCACATGCAAACGATTGCGTCTGCGTTCAATCACAAATGGATCCTCATCCTGGTCGCTGCCACTGCAATTATCAGAGATGCTGAAGGTGAAGAAACATATAAGAATGTTATACTTACGATGCATCATTATAGCCATCAATAATCATGTCCATTTCCTCGGCATGCTTCTTCATCCAACCCTCTTCGCTTTGTGTGCGTCGCAATTTCAACTCCTCCTTGTCCAGATCACGAGCCAGATTTACGCGTTCCTTTACGGCGCCAAGGAAACGCTCAGAGATGGGAAACAGCGGCAGATCCTCAGCTGTAATCAACAATGTTTAATTAGACCAATTATTGATTATTAATTGACACACTTACTTCTCTCCAGTGTCTTGTAGAGCTTGACATAGCTCCTGACCTCGCCGGGTTCCATGAACATGACCGTAATGCCATGTTTATTGGCACGCGCCGTGCGTCCCGAGCGATGCACATAATTCTCACTGGTGCGCGGCACTTGATAGTGTATGACATGCTCAACATTCGGTATGTCCAGGCCACGGGCGGCCACATCGGTGGCTATCAGCAAGCCCATGGGACTATCGCGAAAGCGTTCCAGATTCTTTAGTCGTTGCTTTTGAATCATGTTGGCGTGCAGCGGCAAGGGATTACAGTCCAGCAGACCAAACAGCGTCGCCAGACGCTTGACGCAGTCAATGGAGTTGCAGAAGACGATGGTGCGACCAGGATGACGCTGCACAAAGTAGTACAGATAGTAATCCTTCTCGTCAATGGCGCAGAGCAGACGACTTTCGGTCAGCGTATGCGATGTTTCTGTTTAAGGATCTCAACATGATTACAATTATCTTCTTTAATGTGGGCTCGTTTACTTACGCTGAGTGCTGGTTATGTCCACAATCTTTGGCTGCGATATGCCCAGCTCTTCGATGAGACTCTCAATCTTCTGATCCACCGTTTGCTTGGTAAACTTTTGACGTTTGCCCAGATTGCGTTCTGAAATATGTCAAGCAAATATTGATTATCCTGTTCAACTGTGGACACCTTTTAACTTACTTTGCATGTGCTCCGGTAGATCGTGGACGAGCGTCAATGTGGCGGAGAAGACAAAGTTCTGGCGCAGCTTCTTGCGATCCTCGTCCGCATTGAGCACCTTGAGCAGACTGCGCAGCTCCTCAAAGTGTCCCTTCTCCACCATGCGATCCGTTTCGTCAATGCACAGGAAACTGACCATTTCAATTTTGTTCAGATGCTGGTTGCCCTGCGCGTACAGCTCCCAGAGGCGACCGGGTGTGGCCACCACAATTTCGGGGCACTGACGCAGCACACGCTCCTGCTTGGCCACCGACAGGCCGCCAAAGATCGCCGCCACACGGATGTCTGTGTATTTGGCCGCCGCAACCAGATGATTCTTGACTTGCACAGCCAATTCACGGGTGGGCGTCAGCACCAGAGCGTAGAGTGGGCGACGTTTGCTCAGACTGTTCTCCTCAGCATCGCTATCGTCGTCACTGGCACCGGATACGTAATCCAGCTCCTCTGGCGGTGGCGTCAGCTCGTGATTATCTTTGGACGGCGGCGCCTCTGTCGTCTGCTTATCCCCTTTGACCTTTGGTGCCCTGCGTATGCTGGAGCCGTCATTGCGCTGCTTCAGTTCCATGATGCCCGCGATGATGGGTATGCCAAAGGCAAGGGTCTTGCCACTGCCGGTCTCCGCCGCACCCAGTATATCCTTCTTGCCATGGATGGCGGCGGGCAGCGTCATGGCCTGAATTTGCGTGGGTTCCGCGAAGTTCTGTTCCACCAGAGCGCGCATAATTGGCGCTGGAACGCCTAGGCCCTGCCATTTGGTCATGTCCAGCTCGCTGGTAGCTGCCATCAGCTGTGGCACTTGCTCATCATCTGCCGACTCCTCAGCCTCAGCCGCCGCCTCAACATCATCATCATTGCTATCGTCGCTCTCTGCTGGAGGTGGACGCAGTAGCGCAAACCGATCCGGAGCATAGCCATCATTGGGTGTGAATTTCGACTTGGCGGACTTGGCATCTGTTTTGGGTTTTCCCTTCTGTTTACGCTGTTCCTTGCGCTTTTCTCGCTTCTCGCGTTGCTTAAGCAGTCGCTGCGCATGAAGCTCTGCCCAACGTGCTTTCTTGCTGGACTTTCCAGCTTCGCCATCGCTTTCCTCCTCGTCGCTCGAAGAGGAGTCTGATTCAATTTCGTGCTCCACATGCTTTTGCCACCTGCCTTTGGGGCTGCTTATTGCCGAGTCATTTTGCTTAAGTGTTGATTTAACCAGTGCTGGATCGTATTCCTTTAGCACTTCCAGGCCAATCATTCCTTCGTAGCCGCTGAAATCATCGGATATCACGTGGCCTTTGAGTTTTACCTTTTGCCAGCTCTTTGATTTTACAGTTGAAGGGTCGCCAGTGCCGTTGGACGACTGTTTTTGCTTTGCACTAGCCGGTTTCTTTACTTTTGTGGTCCCCATGTTTATTTAAAAAAGAGTAATTTGCTCGCTTAAATCTGTTGCCGTCGTCCGCGTGTTGCGTTTGTTGATATTCTACTTGACAGGGTCGTTATGAACAGTGTTGCAGAACACGACATGTGTTAAACAGTGCTGCACAACATACACAAACTGAGCGCTGAAATTTAAAATATCATATTACCGTATTCTCTCTGATAACAATCAGAGAACTTAATTGAAACAAATGTAAAAATACAAGTAGATTAAACTCTCTGTAATTTTTAATAAAAATTTGTGGAAAATTATACATTATCTATAGCTAAGGGATAAATTTACTTTATCTATAATAAAGACAAAATGTAAAATCGCATTTCTAGTTGAGTAGAAATACGTTTGCAACGTGGACAAAAATCTCAATTTAATAATTTAACAAACGCCGAAATAATTCACAAAGTTAAATTAAAGTTGTAAATACAGAACTTCGTAAGTTGTAGAAACATACAGTTTATTTTTATTGAAGTCTTTGTGGAATACAATTGTGTGCAACATTATTGGCCTTAGCACTAAAACCGCTTCAGGAATTCCTCAGCACAGGTGCGTGCTCGTGCGTTTACCGCTAGTTTCATTTCGCTGATTTCTTTGTCAATTTCCTCCATGAAACTGATAACGAAGTCAACCAATTTGTGTTTGTACATTTGCTCCGTGTGAAAATTTGTAATCAGAAAACTAATATCATATCCCTCGATTGGCTTGCGGCGCAGAATTATAAACGATTCCGCGCGTCGCATCATGAAGCGTGTAAACTTGTGGCACAGAATCTTTTCGATTTCATCTGCCTGTTTCACAGCAATGCTAATGCGCACCGAGTTAATCGACGGCTCAATGAGCACCTTCTCCCTCTCGTTGCGGGACACCACGATGGGCGTGAGCACCAGCTCTTTGCTGGAGCAAATTTCGACCTCGGGCTTGTTGTGTCGCTCAACAACTTGCGACGGAAAATCCTGCAGGCACATTGCTGCGGTCAGCGAATGGCGAACAGCGGTCAAGTATGGCTTAAGGGTTGCGGCCATTATTTGTTACAAGTCTTTTACACTCTATTATTGTTGTTTAATTTAATTTTGCTTGTGAATTCAATCACTTTTTTCTTTTATTATGAATCACGACAGAGCCGATGGCGTTATCGATATATCGAATATTTAGGTATTCGCTAGAGTGGCACTTTTCACCGGTACCATAGATTTTAAATGTCGCAGATCTGCCGCACATGTGCATTTATCTTTCGAAGCGGTTTATTTTTAAAATTTTTTTCTTTTCATTTAGCTTTGTAAGGCCACCAGCCACCATTAAACTATTTAAAACTACGCTGGCGTACAGTTCAGCTTCAGTCCGTACCTACCAACAAAATTAAAAAAATACCTTAACTATCGATAATTAAAATACTCGATAAATGGAGAGTGTGACCAAATGTGTTAAGGTGGGT
>JBAMBJ010002404.1:0-41939 GCA_037043495.1 Drosophila recens
GTGTTTGTAAATGATTTCCGATTAAGTTCAACCAATTGACACCTGGTGTTGAGTTTGTTTATGAAAGCAAACATTCCAAGTATAATAGAGAAAATACTCGAACTTGTGGGAATATGCAGTGCTTTATGCAAAATTTTGGGCTCGTAACTGTCCGACTTATTTAATTTATTTACTGTCACAGTTTCAAGATAAATGTATTTTATTTTTTTCTGGGGGTTTTGGCAGTGTTGGCAGCACAGCTTTATTCCCGTCAAATGTAGCTGTTTATAATGTAACATTGTGGGATGAAAAAAAATTTACATACAAATAATTTTGCAACTTTTTGGGAATTATTTAAATAAAACAGAAATGTACACACAATTTAAAATGACAGAAATGTTTGATTTTAATGAATTTTACGTAAAAAAAAATTACTTAATATTAATCATGGGTGCCACAGAAATCGCTTAAATTTATATGAAATTTAAGTGAAATTGAAGTGAAAGCGATTTCTGTGGCACCCCTGAATAAATTATAATTTCATTAGTTATCATTTACATTTTTTGATTATTAATTTTGTAACTTCAGAGTTTTTATTTTTCGATTTTTTATGTTGAAAAGTTTAGCTTATCTGGGGTGCCACAGAAATCTCTTTCACTTGAATTTGACGTACATTTGTATGAAATTTACGTCATTTTTCAGGTGAAAGAGATTTCTGTGGCACCCCAGTATATTGTACTTTCTATCCCCTTAAAAACGGCTTTATTTCTTAAAAGCTGTCAACACTGGTTTTGACGTCGATGCCCCGATGACGCTTTCAGTCGTTCTCAAACCCATTGGGGCAGAGGCGGATCTTTTTTTCACAGCTCGCTAAATATAGTAGTGGTCAGTGTTCAGTGATGAGTCCGAGATACGGATTCACGCCGCATGTGGCGCTGTTCATTCAATTCAAATGGGCGACGCGTCGACGTGTGCCCGTCCAATTAACGCTAATCAAAGCGCCTCATTGAAAAGCAGGCCGCAAATTACTCAGCGACAGTTGTTGTTGTTGTTGCATGTTGTGTGCGGTGTCTGTTCACTTAATTTAGGCTTTTGTTGTTGTTGTTGTGTGCCACAATTCCCATAGTTCCCCTGTTATTACCTTTATTGTTTATGCGATTCGCTTTGTTTGCTTTTTATTGACACGAAAGTGTCATTTAATGACAGCTTGACCAAATTACACGCAAATTCTATTTAACAGTCATGCGCCACGCACAATTACGCAATTTTATACTTTAAAATTTTATTATTTATTTAGTTTTGCTTGAAATATTCTTGCATTTATTTATAGCGAATTCAGGCAGAAAAAACGCATGCAAAACGCAGACAAAAGCTGCCTTGAACCCAATTCCGTTAGTTCAAGAGCTGTCTTATTGCATTTTGCTCGCTCTTTCTTGTTCGCTTGTTGCTCTCACTCCCTCTTTGCATTACCACTCCCACTGAAAAGCTTTCGCTTCAATGTTAATACATTGCTCAAGTTATTAAACTTGTCTAGACATCATTACATACATAAATAGGTGTGTACACACTTTTCAATATGTCTGTCGTTGGTATTATTGCACACTGCAAGTGACTGCGCTTTGGCAACGTGACCTTGTTTCTCATTTGCGCTTCGCTGACGCCCCACGACTTGTCACTGCTGTTGTTGTTGTTGTTGTTTTGTCTGCAACTTTTGTGTCAATCAAAATGCATCTCACCTAATTGGCTTCTTGTAGTATCTCGTTGCATTTCAATTGCCAATGGGCCAATCGTATTGCACTTGCACATTGGCCCACTTCCATTTCATTCCAATAGGAGCATATTTTGATTCTTTGCCAACACTAACACTCTCATACTAGAATCATTTAGGTTTGTGCAATAATTCTCATATAGTTGCTTTCGCACACTTCGTGCTGCTTTCGTCACTAGCGCGGACTGCCGTCCGCAGTGATTTATAGAGCTTTGAATGATTTGTGATATTTTTTTGTAATATAGCCATATAAGGTCTTATGAAGCAATTGTTCTTACTGAAAACGTAAACAACATTTAGTGACAGTTGATAAGATTATGACTTATGATGGTTTTTATTGTCAATAGCTGGCTGTATCTGATATCGAGTAAAACGTGTCTTTTTAAGATATTAAAGTAGAATACAAAAATTCAACTATATTTTTCAAAGCTCATATTATGCTATGGTGCAATCAATAGATTGTTTCTCCTTAGATGCCCTGTTTACTTTACGCGTTTCATAAATTTTGTAAACAAATCTTGAATACAATTTACCCACAAAGCTTCAATTACTTTGTTATTTCCGTTCAATGACTATGTCAGCAAAATTCTTAGCAAATTCTTAAAATGCAAATACCGCTAAATGGGGGAACACTTCCTGTGGGAAATAAATGCTGCGCTTGCGCAAAAGATGATTCCATAATGAGCGCGCCTCATATTCATGTGCAGAAAACTACGACGCAAAAGATCCAGCAAAAACAAAATGCCAAAACTACTTTCAGCCAGTTCTTGTTATTGCTAAAAGTTGTTTTGAAATTGGATATACTTAGCTTGTTCCTCAAGTGGATGAATGGCCAGCTTAAGAAACAGCACATAACGGATGGAAAGTTTGCCGAAAACGTAAACAATTTTTTTTTGTCGGCATTCAGTCTAACAATACGAAGCACACTCCCTCTCGCTCTCCCTCTCTTTTTCTTCAGAGGTTGCGTCATACTAATGTACGCTTAATTTGATTTAACGCCCCTCTTGGCAGCTTTTGGGCTCTCTTTCAGTTTCAAGGACAGAGCCGCAACGGCATTCAAAGCAAGTCTGGCAACGCTAGGCGCGCTCTCTATTATGTCCTGCGCCGCTTCGTTCAATGTCAATGTCAGGGTTGCCCAAAAACCTGTAAGCATCGCAGCTTTTGTTCTCCTTTCTACTCTCCACTTCCTAATTCGCGCCCCTTGTCCTTAGCTGGCATCGCTTGCAAACTGGGTAACCTTGAGCATATTTTTTGTTGTTTTTGTTTCTTTGTTTCCTTTTCGCAATACAACGTCATAGGAACCGGTTAGATTGATGTTTGTTATTTATTTGCCTGCACCTGGTTCTCTGTTTTTATCCTTTGCTTTTTCATGTTGTTCATTCTGTTCTGTATTTTATACTCTAAATTGCATGTTGCATTTTGTCAAGGTCATGTGGAAAGTTTTAGATTATTCAGCTGCGAGAAATAGGGTAACAAATTTCAAAGGGTTGACAATTTATATGTGTCAGTAGTGCAGTAAAACTTGTTTTTTAAAGGAATTTCTGCATTTTTAAAAAATAATGCGCAATTGTACTTTACTTCATTATTAGCGAACTCTTTTGAGGCATGCACATTTATCTATAAGTTTGTGTTTGCGTACTAAATGTTAATAGAAGCAACTCTGTTTCTCGCTCTCTTGCGATTGCCTCACTCTCTTGTTATTTGTGTATGTATTTGTGGTGTGGTCATTTGTCGTTGTCGTTGCTTTTGTGTTGTTTCATTGTCGCCCCATTCGCTTTGGCAAGCTGGCAAATACGCTCTCCAGTTGAAAAATAAAAATACCAAAAGCGTAAAGAAAACAGCGAAAACAACACAACAAAGGCACAAACTCGATCAAACCGCTTCGAACCTCTGCGAGCCGCTTTTGAACACTTCAAATAAAGTCAGAAATATACACAACAAAGCATACTGAAAGCTACTCTCCGATAAGCGACAAACAAACAGAGGCGATTTGGAATGGGGGATTGTCTTTACTTGATAATCAACGTTGTTTTCATTATGTTTATCTTTTGACTGTTTTTTGTTTTAGGAACTCAACAAAATGAAGGAACAAAATAAATATTTGCAAATATTTAACGAGATTTATCTTGTTTTATGAACTTACCATATCACTTATCATTTAGTCTTAACTGCATCTGGACAGATTTACAGCTTTTATGACTGTCTGGCTGTCGCTATTTATGACCAAGTTATACTTGTTCTAACCTTCAATTGAACCTCCCTCCCAATGAAATGTTGGCGATTATGTCGTACAACTTGCCTGATTAGCTAATCAATTAACTTCCGTGCAAAACATTTACAAGTGTAGATTCAATTTTTTGTACTGTTACTTATTTCATTAATTTCTTTGATTACTTCTTAGCAAAGCGAAGTTCAATTTTTTTAAATTATTTTCCAAAATTTTACTTCAAAAAAAAAATATTTTTTGTAAACTAATTCTTAAATAATGGCGCCATCAAAATATATCTTAAAATTTATATAATTATTTTCCTAAACTAGTTTTTATAAATGAGCTTTTGGTTTTTATAAATGTACTGTACAATATGAGTATTTGTCGTTAAATCGATTTTTGTTTGTTATTTATTTCAAGATGCACTTAAAAATAGACCTTACTTATCTAAATTTTAATCATCATAATCAATCAAACATGTACATATAGACATACATTGTATATATAGAACTTGTGTGACTCAAAAACAAGTGTACTGATAATTGCAATCAATAAAAGTAACAGCAATGTTGTTGATAAAGCCAAAGGGAATTGTTTTTGTTTTGATTTTGTTGTTTTTCGTTTGATTTGATTACTTTGACAGCAGACAAATGACAATGAAATTGCATTAACTTTATCATCAAACATGCTACAACAACATTATTTATTTATGTGCACTACCAATTAGATTTATTATTGAATTTTAAGCGAGTTTCTCCCTTATTTTAGCTTATTATATTTATCCACATATATTTACTCCTTTCTTTGTATATTTCTGTTTGTTTGACTGGAGCCCAGATGTAAAGAGTATGTGAATATATAATGTACCTACAATTGTACTTATAACTACAATATTAATAAAATTAATAATAATAATAATTGAATTCAGCTCCTAAATGAACTGCTGTATTATTTCAAACTTTATCTTATTCTAAAAATGTAATTATGATTACCAGAAAATATTAGACAGGGTATAGAATTGTCGTCTTGCCAAATTCAGATGTTTCGCCTTATTTATATATGTTTTTAGTACCACTTTGGGCATTATTTGCACACTGATAAGCGGTTTTCGAGAGGTGAACACTTTACAGATTGACGTCAATTAAACCAATCAAATTAATTAGAATCACTTAATCCAAAATCAGTTTCTGTTTACAATATTTAATATTAAACTAAAATGAGCGTTGACTTTAGTCTTAATTGTAAGAAAATATATTTTAATAAACTCTCAGTAAAGATTTCTTACTAATTTAGCCAGAAATAAATATGTATTGAATTTGAAGAAGCGTAAGTAAATAAATTTCAATTTGAAATAAATGCGACTTTCACTAGTTGTTTGTTAAAAATTGAATAATATTCAAACATATCTTTACTTTCAATGTTTCAGTTTAATTTTTTTACAGCTGGATCAGATCAGTTTAAGATTTAATCGATTTTGATTTTTTCAAAATCGTACAAATATATTGACAATTTTTGCTTAAACTTTAAGGGAAATTACAAAAAAAAAATTTAAAAAACCCAAATTTCTTGTTATTCTTCTTTTATTTATGTGACAAATATGCCGAAATAAATGTTTTGAAATTTAAATATCGCTTGTATTTTGAATAGGCGCCCAGATCTAGATAAGCAGACGACAAAACTATTGCCCAAAAGAGCTGAAAGAAAAAATCTATCAAAAATGCTCAGAGACACACACACACACGCACACAGAGCCAAACGCAAGGTCCGACACCTGCACTGCACAAATGCCACTGCAGCCGTCGCTCTCTCGCTTTGCTCTTTCTTCTAATTACTCTTTCTCTCTCTCTCCCTTTCTTCATCGCCTTCTAATCTTAGCACAAATACCGTTTTGTTATAGGCACGCACGCACAAAAGCACGCACACTCGCACACACACTCTCTCACTCAATTGCTGACCCACTCTCTCGCTCTTTGAAAGAGTCAATAATGAAGTTACATAACCTACCAACACATTTGCTGGTGCGTGGCCCTTTGGAGGCATCTTCTTCTTCTTCTTGTGCGTTTTGTGCGTTTACATTTTATGTAAATACTTAAGTATCTAAGTATGCGTGCGTGTGTATGTGTACATTTGAAATTTGTTGTTTGTTGTGGCCCTTCCTTCGGTCTTCTGCGCGCCTATTAGAATACTCCAACTAATTAACGGGTTATGACAAGCTTGGCGCCACTTCATCAAATTATGGCCCCCCCACAAAATAAAGTTGCCCAAATAATGCAAACGACACTTTAATGGAAATCCACGCTGATGATTTATTGTACGTATTTTCGTATAAGCAATTGGAGCCGCTTTTGCAGGTCGTTTAACCTCGATCTAGGCCAATTATCTCAAGGTAATTGGACAGGCGCACAGAAGTTCATAGCTCATAGATTGCTTGCCCTTCAGCAGCTGCAGCTCTCTGTTTTTTCCTGTTTATTTTTCAATGAAATACTGAACAAACATTAACAATAGACAAAAAGAGCTATGCGATATGTGTGACTTTATGATCGTTGTCGAGGCCCTGGTAGAAACATCTTAAAACTGCACTTTGCTGCGACCCTGTGAAAATATCGATCACCTCTTTTGGGGTGTGTGTGTGTGTGTGTTTCACTTGTTGCTTTTAAGAAGTATAGAAAGAGAGAGGGAGAGAGAGCGAGAAACCAGTGTTGCAGTGTTGGTAATCGCTTCAAAAATAAAATAAAGTAAAAGTTAGATTGAAATCGATTTAAATTAAACTTCTGTCAGATGAAATGATTTAATTTTTAAAATATATTGACTTATTTAATAATTAACTTTAAATCTACGAGTTGTTTACAAGAGTATAGCAACTTCGACGTTTCCAAGCTAGCAATTTTTAGCTTGTTTTGAATTTATAAACTTAATAAACACATTTATATGGTGTGTGTGTGTGTATAATAAACAAACACGTTTAAAGGCGTGTTCAAGGTAGTTTATAGTTTGTTTTTTCTTGGTTTATGTTCACTTATTGTTGAGCGCCTGTTGCGCTTAAGATTCGTTTTGAAGCCAATGATTCTAATTGATGCACTTGCTCCTCCTTCTCATCTACTTGCAGAACCTTTAGCAATGGCGCCACTGAGCAGAGCTTGCTGCCAGAGAGAAGGGCACGTCTAAATACCGCTCCGGGAATGCCAGGAGCGGTGTCCAGCAATCTTCCAGCGAACATCATTGGAATTGGCGGCCTCAAGCGCAACTACAACATTCGGAGTGGTTCGAGTGCCAGTCACATTACGGATGACAGCAGCACGGAGAGTTTAGCTCCAATTGGCAACTATGCGGGCAGTTTCCGTAAATCCGTGCAGATAAACGATGGACGTCGGGGACCTGGTCCGGGATTGGGACAACGGGATGAGCGCATGGTGTTGGTATCACGCAAGGTGCCATTTTTAATATTCTCAGCACTGCCCTACTACAAGGGCAAGAACGGACGGTGAGTCAATGATTTAGTTGCTCCTTAGTTTGCCCCAACTGATGCCCATTTGATTTCTTTACAGTGCTGAGCTGCGCAAGGAGGATCGTCGTCGTCGCAATCCATCCACCTCACGCCCCTTGAGCTCCATTAACGATGCACCCTTTGATCCCTTCGATTTACTCGGCATACAGAAGGCCGAAAGTGGTCAGGTGAGTTTTAAATGTGTTATTTATTACATTAATTGATAACTAATCTATATACTTTTGTTATTTAGGATATTTCATATGGCCATTTGTTGATACCATCGCGTCAGTATGAAAAGGAGCGCAAGAAACATGGAAACGCATCCACAAATGCCTCGATATTCGAGAATCAAATGGAGATAACGAGCACAGCGGCTCTAAGAAATCATGGCATTGCAAGGTTTGTGCCAAAACTCGAAGACAACCTTTATTATTTTTATATTATTTATACAACATAAACATACAGTCGAACTTCTCTAACTCGAACTTCCCTAACTCGAAGTTTCTCTAACTCGAACAAAATCGAGTGGCAATAGCGTTTACTGAGCAAATTTCATACAATTCTGTCTCCCTAACTCGAACTTCCCTAACTCGAATTTCTCCCTAACTCGAACAAAAATATTGGCCCGTACTTCTGTAAGTCGAATTTTTCGGGAAAATCTCCAACAAAGTTTGCATTTGTTTTCGTTTCTATTTTATACTTTTGTTACCGGATCGTTTGGATATGTAATATTGATGTACATTAACATATGGTGATGTAATATGATAGAATATTGCATCAACAATTATTTAGGCTTGTAAATAAGCTATAGGAAAAATGTTCGTAATGTACTTCTTTGTCAGCGGATCAGTGTACTAAAGTGTTTAAGGAAAAATTTAAACTTATTAGTAGTTAAGGAATTTGAAAGTAGACCAAATAAATTAAAGTTGCTGAAAAATGTGTTATCTCAGCAAAAACATTTTTCATTATATTAAAAAATTAAATATGAATTATGATGACATTTGAATAGGGAACTTATTCTGGATACGGCAAAGGAACGAAGAAACCAATTTTTGAGAATATTAACAGATATTGAACAAACTGGAATCCATTTTTGTTGAAAATAACAAGAAAAATTTGCAATTTGAAATGTACTTATGATTGAATGCATTTGTAGTTTCTTTTAAAACACTAAAAAAAAAATTCCCTAACTCGAAGTCTCCCTAACTCGAACTTTTTTCTTGGATAATGGTGATTCGAGTTAGGGAAGTTCGACTGTAATTCCCATTATCATACAATTCAAAGAACTCATGACGCATACATGTACCAAAGATATTCATTCATCAAACCATTTCATTGTACTCCAATAACCTAGAATTGTCAATAAATTATTGTATATTATTTTTGTAAAATATTGCATAAGCGACAATACTGAAGATCACTTTCGACAAACATTAGTTGAGTTTCTGAAAATGAAAATTGAGGATCACGTTCGATAAACACAAGTATAGTTTGTCATTATTTAATCAAACTTGTTTATTTAAGCCCTTTTAAGACGCCGCTCCAAAAGGTGTCATCAAATTCCTTTGATAAATAAACAAAATATTTATATTTTTATTAGCTCAGGTTATTTTTGTATTTTTGTTTTGTCACATGTTTAACAACAACTCGTGGATCATTTTCGTTTAATTATTCAAAATAAATTTGTCACAAAATGCTGACACTAAAAGCTGTCCATATTTTGGGGCATTGTTTTAGTCATCAGCAGTTGAAAAAGTCGGGATCGTATAACCGCGCAATGAGTCAGCATACATACAATTTATATAATTAAATTACATGTTTTCCATATGTAGTCGCAAGGATAATACCCTAGAAATACACAAATTCAGTGAACACAATTTATGTTTTTGTAAAACACACAAAGTTTCGATGCATTTGTTGTACCATTAACATTAACTATTGCTAATCATATAACGCTTTGCACTACTTCGTTTCAGCACAAAAACCATAACCAAACGTCAAGGCAAATGGTAAATTTTTGAAGCAGCTAATAAGTAAACCGTTAACCACTGTCAGCGACTTAGCTGAGACTATGGGCAGCTATTACTATAACTGAATTTTATGACATGTACCCCATAGCTCAGTTGTGTCGTTGCGGCTTAAACGAAGCTTTAACATACCACAAACTAACAAGATTCACACTTTACTCACTGCACACATTCGAAAACTTGCAAATGCTTCAACTAACTTGCTAACTCACGCTTTGCTCTCTTCTTCACAAAACTGTATGAAATTTAGTCTATAAATACTTAGTTTTAAAATGGATTTCTAATGCATTTACAGGTGTTTCACATACGAGAATAACAATCGCAATAATGCAGCGAGTCCGACGCCCGATTTGAAGCTGGACATGGACATGGAGAGCATTATTCTAACTGGCGATGGAGCCCGTGGTTTGCCGGTGAGAATTTGTACATAGAAGAAATGGATACATATGTATGTATATACATATGAGCATTTACAGTCAAAGACCAAATTTTAAAATTAAAAAAAAAAATTATTTTAAAAAATTTAATTTGAGTGTTAATTTAATTTAACATGAAGATACAAATTAGGCTTTTTTCCTATTTTTGTTTGCTTTTAATTAAAAGGATTTTTTCAAAAGAATTATTCTTTGCAACGATTTAACTAACTTAATTAGACAGAATGAATTGATTATTGAATTGATAAAATATTTATAAAATATGTTTACACATTCTCCCCGACGGGGAATTGAACCCCGGTCTCCCGCGTGACAGGCGGGGATACTAACCACTATACTATCGAGGATGTAGATATTCTGCCAACAAATATAAAAGTTCTACATATAACTGAGATCAGAATTATTCTGTGCTTATAAATCAAATATCAACAATCAAAAATAACTATAAATAAATTAACTTATAATGATTTCATTCTTTGTTTTTTTTTCAACAGTATTCGGCCAGCATATTGGATGATCCCGAGCTGATTGCTGGCAAGCATCGCACTCTGTTGACATTCACCTCGTACATGACGTCGGTCATTGATTACGTGCGTCCATCGGATCTGAAGAAGGAGCTCAATGATAAATTTCGCGAGAAGTTTCCAAGCATACAGCTCACTTTGAGCAAACTAAGAAGGTAATTAGATTACTACAATTGAAGTGTATTTCAAGAGAATTAACTTTGATTTCATTGACAGCATCAAAAGGGAAATGCGTCGCATTAACAAGTTGGATTCACGCATTGATCTGGTGACAATATCACAAGCTTATGTGTACTTTGAGAAGCTAATTCTGGCCAATTTGATAAACAAGAGCAATCGGAAGCTGTGTGCGGGCGCCTGTTTGACACTCAGTGCCAAGATGAATGACGTCAAGGGCGATGCACTGAAGAGTTTGCTGGAGAAGACGGAGAATGTGTTTCGCTTGAATCGCAAGGAGCTCATCTCCTCGGAGTTTGCGGTGCTCGTCGCATTGGAGTTTAGTTTGCATGTGCCGATGCACGAGGTGTTGCCGCATTATCAGCGGTTGCTCTACGAATCCTAGAATTGGCCCACGCGCTGCGCCGAAGGACGTTTAACGGCGGCAGCGCAGGCAGCGGTAGCCTTGGCAGCGGCTACGACTCGGCATCACTTGCGTCGCAAAGGCAGTCGCAAGTAGCGACAATAAAGTATGCAACACTTTGCGGCTGCCTCTGAGCGCAATTGTACTTACATTGCATAGTTTTGGGTGTTGGATTTTATTTCTATTACTTAATCTCGTATAATCAACATACATATATTTAAGCCATAAGCAAATTGACAAGAAATTTATAAAAGAACAGAAAAGGCAAGGTAAAAAAAACAAAAAATAAAAAATACATAGTCTTAAACCCCTCCTAAAAATGCCTCGGGCAGCAGGCGCTTCCACAACAAATTTATATATGTAGCTGTTAAGTGTTTATCTTCTTTTTTTTTTGGGTTTTTGTTATAGATCATATATATATGAATAAATAAATAAATTGACAAAAATATATACAGTACGTGAAATGTGTAATATTATTTACATACATACATATGTAGTATGTGTGTATGTGGTGATAACTTGAATACGACTGAGGCTTATCAATTTCAGTTGCTATTGTTATTGTTGTTGTTGTCACAGTTGTTGGAGCCCATGCAACGTGAAAATATTCAAATTCAACCTGCGGCACTCGACTCGATGATGATGACACGATCTCTGCCTTCACAAATTGCTGTTGGCCGCATGAGCAAAGCTAACTAATCCGCCCCAATGAACGCGCCAACTGATTGAGCTTTATTTACACAGTTCGGAAAATCCAATACAAACCCCCCACCGAGACTCAAAACATACAATCACAATCAATTGACTATTTGTCGACGACTGTGGGGCTCATCAATCAAAAATCAATAAATAATTTGCGATCGATTATTTGTCAGCGCAACAGGCGCTCAGCGGACAACAGCAACCAGCTACAAAAAAATAACAACTAAACTGTTCTGTTAGAGTCTATAAACAAATGCGGGCCACGATAACCCCAAAAATAATATACACACACACACATGCGCACAGCTGGGCCCGTATGCATTACATTGTTGGTTTTTGTTGTTAACAGTTAACTGTTTATTTTTCTTTTTTTTTTGTTATGATAAGCTCATTTGTTGTTGCTTTAACCGATTTGGGCAGCCAGCAAGTGAGCAGACGTGGCTCGCGACTGCACTCAGAAAATGAAACGGGCTGAGTTGACTGTGTGTGTGTGTACGTCTGTAAGTGTGTGTGAGCACGCTTCTGCTGCATTATAATCAGTTTTCGTCTTATCAGCAATGGTCGGCAGACAAAGAAAACAGAGTGCAAGCGCAGCCCGCGCAGCAAAAGAAGATTTATTATATTATAGACAGTTGTAAAGTAAATATTCAAATAATTTGGAAATTAGGGTATTACAACAACAACGTCGCTGGCGATCATTCTTAAAATGTAACAGTCTGGCAGCTCCATAGCTATGTATATGGCTGCTGGCCAATCATAAATGTCCTGCATAAATGTCCATCACTAGGAGTTATGCAAATTAGAGATGAACAACCTTGAAAAATATCGGCGACAAATTAATTAACGTCGGAATTTCAGAAGTTTGACATACAAACATATTTAAATGTAATTTATATACGTAGCGAGTCTTGGGGTAATTAAAAATAAGTTACAGAAATTACAAATATTTTTAAATTGTTGCGATGTAATTGACAGGTGCTAAAATTCATTAGCGTAACTTTGGACCACACACACACACATTCGTATTTAAGAGGCATGCTACATACACGGTTTATATCGAGCCCTATTTGCGACAATAACGTATGCGCCAAAACGCAATTTTACAGGAGAGAGTTTTTTAGGTTTCGTTAAGTTGATTTCTTCGAGTCATTTGTCGCTTACGTTATTATTCACAGGTCAATATCTCCGTAAATATATAAAATAAAAATGTAATATTTTAGGTGCAGATGCGGGTGGTGTTTATAAACATATTGGCATAAAAAAAAAATTTTCGGAAAATGGCGCATACGTTATTGTCGCAAATAGGGCTCGATATGTCCGAAATATGTATGTAAGTATGTACAGCTGTTGATGTTGCTGCCTACCACATGCCACATGCTGTTGCATAATGGAAATGCTTAAAACTAATTAAGGCAAAAGCAAGCCGGAACCGAATCAGTGCGCCCCCTTCTCCCTCACTCACTAGCCCGCTCTCTCTCTCTCTCTCTGCCAAACTCACTCTCTGTCTCATTCTGTTTCTCTTGCTCTGCACTCGCTTGTGGTCGTGACTGTGGTATTCTGCTCGCCTGATATTTACGTCTGCCGCCTGTCTAGGCAAAAGCAGAACAGCAGCAACTGTTTGTTTGATTTATTTATTACTCATTAGCACGCAAAGACCACAGACGGCAGACTACAGACGGCAAGGCAGCGTTGATGACTTTTGCAATCTTTGGCTCATTTATTAAGAAAAGGCAAAAGACACACACACAATCACACGCACAACAAACACACAGCACATTTCCGCACACACAGAAAACTTTTTCATTAAATTCTCCAATTTATTTCGTTCATTAAGTTGCGCCCATTGCGCACAATTTTTTCGGTCCTCCCCCATTTTGCTGGCAGATAGCAACCCCACATGGCTTTATCTTTTGTGGCTTTTGTTGTTCGTTAACAGTTTTAGTTAGTTAGTTGGCACACTAGTTAACTTTTCTGCCGCTGCCTCTGAAGTTGCCCTCTGCCTTGGCCAAGCGCTCGACGCTGATTGGAAAGTTCTGTCTGCATTTTCATTACCGCAGCTGACGCTGGCGTTTCTTTTGCTTTCGCTGCTGCTGCCGCTGCCTCAGTTGCTGTTGCTGCTGCTGCTTCTGTTGCTGCTGCTGTTGCTGCTTCTACTGCTGTTGCCTGTCTACTAGCTGTGGACTTCTGAGCGCCTGATACTGTGCGCCGAGTTAATTGGTTTGCAAACAAATTAACCAACGTGGGTGTGTACGTTTCCTAATTAGCAGCTTTTGTAATTAAATATGCCCGCAGCCATTCAAACACACACACACATTCGTACTCATGTGTACGGTCTCTCTCTCTCCCTCTCTCTCTCTCTGTCTCTCTGTGTGTGTGTGTATACAATGGCATAACGGTTCATGTGACTGTGACGCACAGTGGCAGCTACTGGAGGGCGCCTTCTAGCTAATGAACAGGCAATCCCCTTTGTGGTACGTCCCAGGCGTTAACCGAAAATGGGGAGCTGAAGGGCAGTGCGGTAACAACACTGACGTCCCGAATGAAAATGCATTTTAATTAGGGGTTTTTGTTGGCTTTTGTTTTTAGTTCTTTTTTGTGCGCTGCTTTGGCTTCGTTCATTAGTTGAATGGAGGCACACTGCGTAGGGTTGTCGAGTGTCGCAAGGATGCTAATATAAAAGTAGATGAATATGCTTGTATATTAAATTTTAGTTTTTAATGCCAATTTAGAAACTTTAATTTATTTAGATTAATCAAATTAGCAAATTTAAAAATAAATATAATTTTAAATTATGAATCAAATCTTTATATCACATAACTCAACCACAATACTTATGTTTCTTGACAACCCTGCGAACCCCAATGGGACAGTGACTGGGTGCTTTCAATAGCTAAAGTCGGACCAGTGATGCCTATGTGGGACTCAATACAACACTATCCTTCTGTATATGTACATATACTTGCACCTGTGTGTGTGTAGCTAGAAGAGCTTGGCTTCGAGAGGTTGAGACAGGCAGATTCGAGCCGGGACTTGCCATTCATTTGATTGTTTTTGTTTTGCTGTTGTTCATTTCAATTGAATTGAATTTGAACAGCACCGAAAAGGGTCCAATTAAAAAACCACAACAATTAACGAGCCAAGTGAGTTAACTTGGCATAAATGGAATTTTAATTGGCAACATGAGAGCGGCAGCAGCAACAACTACACTACTGCACCAGTCGGCCAGTGAAATGAGCCAAGAGCAGGAGCCAGAGTGACTTGCCGAGTGCCGATAAGTGAGTGCTGTGCAATGGCAAACGGCAAGAATGGGCAGTGGAAGCAAAGAGAAAAGAGAGCGGAGAGTACGGTATTCCTATACAAGAGAAAGAGAGAGAAGCAGCTCGTTACGAGCCGGGAGTGTAGTTAAGTAAATGAGCATTTTGTTTCACTAATGAACACTAATGAATGCCGGAGACAACACTTGGGTTAAGCTGCATGGATGTGCGTGTGTGTGTGTGTGTGTCTGTGTGTTGGCTTTGTTGGTTTGGGGTTTTTGTGTTGTTAATTAATAAACACGAATGCCGGGCCAGGCCCATTGTGTGTGTGTCTCTCTTCTCTTTCCCTCCTTGTGAGTGTCTGTCTGTGTGTGTGTGTGTGTGCCCAGTTTTGAAGGGGTTAAAATAAGCAATTAGTTGGATTTTCAACTAGGCGCACAGCAAATGAAGAGCCGTCGAAACCGGCAACAGGCAGCAGGCAACTTTGGGACGCAAGCCGACGACATGAAAAACTTTCAAACTGTTGCCGACCAACGTTGTCGACATCGCTTCTTCTAACGAGCAGCGGATAGGAACCGCTGCTGCTGCCGCCTCCACTGAGGCTGAGGCAAGGGGCAGGGGTTGAGTTGCCAGAGTCAGCGCCAGGGCCAGCGCGAGAGCAATCCGAGCGAGGAACGAACATTGTCGACGCTGTGGCATATAAGCCTGCCACGCATTGTGCATGTGTGTGTGTGCTGCCTGTCTGCCTGTTGTCTGTCTATCTGTGTGGGTGATGAACGGTCGAAAAAAGTTGTTCGCCTTGCGGTGTTTCGTTGTAGGCATTAATTACTGTGATGGCTTCGACGTCACAGCTTAGTACGTGGTTTAATGCGTGAATGATTCAATGTCTCCGAATTGTGTAGTGCAACATTTGGGGCTCTGATTTGAAGGATCTGAAGCATTAATTAATGGAAAGTGACCAGGGATGTTTAATTAATGATGAAATATACTAAATATTTAGTTTATTCCCTGTTTTAAACAAGCGGAACAGTCAAGTGCACTCGACAATAATATACCCTGGGCCAAAGCCTCGGCACGCCGGAGGTTTAATGCCAATGCAATTATCATATTAATCCTTAATTATCCACCTATCGTTTCTGTGGCAGCTACGTACATACATTGATATAAATGAGTGATTTAAACTAATTTGCCCGATTTCTTAAAATTTTTAAAATAAATTAAAAGTAAAAATTATTTAAATAAACGAACAAAAAATTTGTTGATCAAATCAGGAATTGAACCCACGACCTCTGCCGCACGGGCGTGTATCTCTTGCATTAGACAGACAAAAGAAAAATATTAAATAATTTTAAGAGTATTTTTTATAATTTTTTGAAAATCTTAAAAATGACCATTTTAACCCCTTTTTCCTACTTTTTACACAAAAAGTGCCTTTTTAGCAATTTTCAAAAAATTATAAAAAATACTAGCAAAAATATTTTTGAAAATTTTTTTTGCAGTCACTCCTTAAATTGTTCGAAGATTTTTTTCGCATCAAAATATTTTTTGTAAAAAATCGAGTAAAAAAGTTTCGAAAATTTACTTTTACATAATTTCGAAATTTTCGAAGGGTACTTAATGGGTTAAGGAAAATTTTTTATCATTCAAACGGAATTTAAATGACCTTTCCATTGACACCAATATGTTAACGATAAGGGAACAATTAAGCCCCCAAATCTCAAAATCTTTGCTGTGCCAATAAATATGTTCGCCAGTGTATGCCCCCATAATATAATAATATAATATTATAATATTAATAAACAATATGGCAAAGCACGTTAAACGGCCAAATGGCAAAATTTGCATTCCATTCAGGCGGCATTTTTGTCCAGCGTATCTGCAAGTCGATTATCCTCAACCAGAACTTGCTTGTTAATTACTTCCTAACAATATCTTTGTCGATTGATCTAGTAAACAACAAGCCCACAAATAAATCCAATCAAATGCTAAAAATACAGAATCAAAACAAATGAAAAGAACAGCTTTATTTACATATGTACATATACACGATAAATGAAGTCGCCAAATTGAGGCGCATGAATCACGTCAAAATGCTGGCAATTATAATGGCCATATTAAAATGACAGCTTAGACTCCAAGACAGCAATCAGACTCGCTTCAGCAGGGAGCTGCTAGACTTGGTGTTTAATTTGTCGAGAGACATACATATATGGTAATCGTCAGAGACGCGGAATCGTATTGTACTGTTACTGAGATTGCTAAACAAAAAATGCCGACCTGTGGAGGTGGCAGCCTCAGAGCCAACACTGACACTGCCAACCCGTTTGGAGCGGGCTTCACTCACGTCATCGATTTAAATGAACGTGTGGGTCGCTAGCTGGGCCAAGCAAAAACAATCATTTCCACGCCAAAAGTGAAATCATATTTTAGAATATCGCCAGCGTTTCAAGACCTCAATCGATTTCTAAAACGCGACGAGTGAGCATCGTTTATTGCTCGAACGAAAGTCTATAAAACTAATTCAAAATGTCACTGCGCAGAAAGGACGACTACATACCGATTAAATGCGAGGGATGGAATGGCAAATTCGCCTACACCGATGGGGCTGTAAACAATGTGTCGAAGATCCGTCGCCAAAATCAGAATGTTACCAACACAAACAATTTCTATGGCTTCAATACCGAACCGATTATCTTGCCACCGGCCTGGGATGGAACCTTTGTTAAAGGCGGCGAGACACGAATCAAACCCGAACGCAATCGTTCCGATGACCAGGATTACTATGACTTCAATTCGGATCCCACCATTTTGCCGCCCGTTTGGAGTGGTGAATTCGTTACCGATCCAAATGATGTACGCATTGTGCCCGAGCGAAACTTCTCCGATCCCAGAGATTACGCTGAGGCAAAGCGTTTCAAGGTGGTTCCGCATTAAGTGTGAGAGTGAAAGTGACAAGTGGCATCTCTACTAACTGTTTACTTTATTTGGGACATATTCCCATTTACTTATTTCATGTTCTCTTTGATTTTGCATGGAAATTAACCTAAGCGTTGTATTTGAGTTTTATTATTTTTAATATGTATTTATTTTTACACTTAATAAAAAAAAACAAATTGTGACAAGCAACAACAACAACAATCAAAAACTTGTTTTGTGTTTTCGTGTGGGTGCTGAAATCGAATGTCGTTTTTTATAAGCAGTGCCCATGAAAATAGCGCGGAATAGGGTGTTATAATTTCATGTCAATTTAAGTAACAGGCATCTAAGCTGAAAATTTCATTACAATTGGATAATAAATTTAATGGGGTATCTCAGTAGTCGATTTTGGTATAATTATTTGTATGACCTTTTATGATTATTAGTTACTCAATTTATTGAATTTACATTAGTAAATTATGCAGACCCCTTATGGTAGTGTACTGCTTAGTAAACATTTTCTAGACAATTCTACGATGTTATATGGAAATAAATTATCTAATCCTTCTTTGGACATACGACAATTAATCAGAATAAAACGGTTGCAATATTTCACACTATTTAAAAATTCTCGTAAAAAAAAGTATTTTCCAGAACAATATTTTATTGTATCAATGACACTGAATATGTTCATGACTGTATATTAAGTGTTTTGTTTGTATTTACTTATGACAACGCTAAAATAAGAACAGTGTACATAAAATAACAACTATTGTTACTGACAACCTACTTTATTTCTGTGTGACGAATTTATAGCTGACACCCCCTGACAGTTATATATAGGCAGTGAATGCTAACTCGAGAATAATCTAAGCTAATTTCCCGCTCAGATTATTCCAGCATTCCCCTTTTCTCCACAATACAAATTTGCTAATATTAAATGTAAATGTAATGTAAAGATCTAAAATATTTTAAAATGTGTTAATAAATCATAAATTTTATAATTTGCATCCTAAAAAATAAGTAAAAATAAAATTCCATATTGACCCCGACGTGAATCGAACACGCAACCTTCTGATCTGGAGTCAGACGCGCTACCGTTGCGCCACGGAGTCCTCAAATATACACATACAAATTGACTATTTAAGCATTCGTTGCCACACTATGTGCTTCCATTAAGATGGCAGCCTTTTGCAGTGTTGCCACTGCATTTAAAATTGTTAGCGAGCAAATATCGATATTATATAATAAGAAATAATAAATTAGATACGGCTTTCGTTTCATTTTAATGCTTTTAATTTTCAATGTTCATTCAATATTTTAAAGAGAAGTTGTATTTAGTAATTATTTAAAAAATAAAATTAAAAAAACTATCGATATACGCAAGAAATATCTATCAAATATGTCCTAACTCATCGATAGCATTAAGCATTCCCTTCATTCTTAATCGCAGCCAACTTCACATCAACGCGTTCTCGGTATAGGTTTTAGCCATTATTTATTCGCAATAAATGCGAATGCAAATGCGAAAGTTCAATTGATTCGCTATATTTGCGAAATAGGACTAAATTCAACTGTCTGAAAATTAAACGAACCGTTCTCGCATATTTTTTACTTGCTCCGTTCTACGTTTTTCTTTCCGCCTCAATCGTTGTGCGCGAGAGTGAGAGTGTGTGTGTATTTTTGTGCGTGACGCGCTGCTGCCGCCATTCAAAATTGAAGCAAAAAAATGGATTTGGCGAAGCTGGACAAGATGAAGGTGGTAGACCTGCGTAACGAATTACAAACGCGCGGTCTCGACACCAAAGGTGTTAAAGCTGTGCTCATCGAGCGCTTGCGGGCACATGTCGAAGGTTCTGCCGCCGGCGGCGGCGATGGAGGTAAGCTTGTATGTGTGTGTTTGTGTGTATGCATCATTGCGCATTTATCGTAAATGTGTTTGTGAGAATATCACAAACTTTTCAACTTTTGTAAATGTGCGTGTGTGTGTGTGTGTGTATGTAACGCGGCTTTGCGTGTTTTTAGTGTAAACGCGCCTTATATAACCAAAAAGATAACATTTACATGAATTAATAACAACTTTTCTTTTTCACACGCTAGATGGCGCTCCACTTACACCAAGCCGACGTCAGCGTCGAACGCGCTCAATGTCGCGCTCACCATCGCCGGTGGCAGCGGCGCCAGTTGCCACCGAGCCAGAGTTGGAGACCCTAGAAGAGGAGGAACAGGCTGCCGCTGAGGGTTTGGCTGATGCCGAGCCGGAGAAGGTGGCCGAAGTCGAGGATGCCGATGAGGAGTCACAAGCACAGGATGAAGAAGAAGAGTCTAATAACATGGAACAGGATGATGAGGAGACAGAGGAGACAGAGGAGACAGATGCAGCTGTGACTGCTGAGCCTCAAGAAGAGCCGAATGAAGATGTGGTCATGACAGATGATGTCAAAGAAAAGGAGGACGAGGATCAGGAAGAGTCAAACGACTCCAATCAGGAAGAGAAACAAGATCAACCAGATGAAAGTAATGAACCTTCTGCCGATGTCGATGCTGATGCAGATGCAGATGGTGAGAAAGTCGCTCATCAATCCAATGGCGACACTGAGAAAATGGATGTAGATGAAGAAGCGACCGTTGCGAAGACAGACGAGCAGGAGGACAAGGAAAAGGACAAGGATCAGGACAAAGAGAAAGAGAAGTCAAATGAGCGACGCAAGCGATCACACAGTAATACACGTTCCCGCAGCGGATCGCGTTCTCCAAAGCGTCGCAGCGGCGATAAGCGCGACTCAAAGGCGGCAGCTGCTGCTGAAGAACGCATTGTGGTCGAAGATGAGCCCACTATGGAGGAGAATCAAGTGGGCCTCAGCTGGCGTAAGTAGATTATATATATATTTGAATGTATTTTGGGCAGTATGATAATGATATGTAACTGTTTTCTTTATTCCCTTGCAGTTGATTCGGATTTGCATCTGCGCATCGATGCCACCAGCTTCACATCGGCCAAGCCTCTGAATTCGGAGATCTACTCGCTGGTCTGGTCAGGAGTACGCGCTAATTACGGCGTACGCGAGGGCAAGGTGTGCTTTGAAGTACGACTTACGGAGGAGTCGGTGCCGGAAAACTCGCATAATTTCCGCGATGAGCCAAATGTGCGCGGTTTTCGCGTTGGCTTCTCAATGCCAAAGTCCTCGATGCTGCTCGGTGAAGCGGAACATTCCTATGGCTATTGCGAGAGCGGCCGCAAGGCCAACAATGGCGAATTTACCAGTTATGGCAAACCATATCAGCTGGACGATGTCATCGGTTGCTACTTGGATCTGGAGAGCACACCGTGCAACATCAAGTACACTCTCAATGGCGAGGATCTGGGTATTGCCCATGAGTTTGACAAGAGCATTTTGGGTGAGGAGGACGCACTCTTTCCGCACATTCTCACCAAGGGCTACGAGTTCACTGTGAACTTTGCCAATGCCGAGGAGTTGCTCGTGAATGCCGAGCGAAAGACCCGCAAGCGACGTAAGCAGCGTGCAGAGTCGCCCAAGGAGGATGACAACGATGGCGAAAAGTGGAAGGTGCTCGACGAGGCAACTGCCGATGATGATGAGCTCGAGAAGAAGGAGGACGAAGCTAAGCCCGCCCCAACCGAGCAATCCGAGGAAGGCGACAAAACTGAGGACAAGGCTGAGGATGCAACCAGCGCCGACGCCAGTGCCGAGGAGGAGCAAGCGAAGGAAGCCAATGTCGAAGCCGAAGCCGAAGAGGCGCAATCAGAGCAGACACAACCAGCCGAAGCAGCTGAGGTCGCTCAAGATCAGGCCGTCGAACCTGGTGAGTTCTCTACACACATCTTCCAAATGTCTGCATAATTAACATAATATACTTTTCTTACAGCTGAAGAAGCAGCAGAGGCTCCAGCCGAGGCAGCAGCTGTTGCCAACGGCGACGGCCAAACTGATGCTGAAAAAACTACAGAAGATTCCGAGGTTACTGCCAAGCCAGAATCTCCGCCCAAGGAAGAAGAATCAAAGGCCAACGCCGAGGAAGAAGACGAGGATGGCCCATCGCCAAATAAGCGCGTCAAAACCGATTCCGAGACGGAGAAAACATCAGCTGAAAAAGCAAAACCAGTTGAAGAAGAATACGAGGATGTTGTGCCCGTGCCCCGCGATACTGTCGCTCTGCTTCCGGGCTATATACTGTTGGCTCTGGTGCCCGTCGAGCAACTGGTCGCCGGACCACAACGCGCTGAGTCGCGCAAACAATGCGAAGTCATTCTACTTGTCGGTCTGCCAGGCTCTGGCAAAACCCACTGGACACTGAAGCATGTGGCTGAGAACGCCGACAAGCGTTACGAGGTCATTGGACCGGATACTCTCATATCCAAAATGACGGTAAGTGTGACAATATATGCTAAAATAAGAATATGCAAAAATTAAGTAGGTTACTATTTGTGGTTTATAAATTAATATAAAAATTTGCGGGTATATTGATAAGGTACACGACTAGCAGATATCCTAGCTGGTAGAAATTCAAAAAACCTCTGAGCTACATTAGTTTATCTACACTAGCCAGCAAAACTCTGCGTACAACCTTTTTCTTACTTTAACAGCTATTGTAAGTCAAGTTTTCATAGTAAAAAAAAATATATTTGGAAAGGAATAGAATAATGCCAAAATTTCCATAACCCATGAAGTACTCATTGAAAAATTCGAATTTTTGTGAACTTCTACTTTTTAAACTTTTATCTTCGATTTCCAAAAAAAATATTTTGATGCGAAAAAATTCTTGAAAAAATTCTAAGAGTGACACCAAAAAAAATTTTCAAAAATATCTTCGCTAGTATTTTTTTTAAATTTTTTTAAAATTGTTAAAAAAAAAGATCATTTTAACTCCTTTTTCCAACTTTTCACACAAAAAGTGTCTTTTTAGCAATTTTCAAAAATTATAAAAAATTCTAGCGAAGAGATTTTTTAAAAACAATTTTTCAGTCACTCTTAGAATTCTTTTAAGATTCTTTTTGCATCAAAATATTTTTTTTAAATATCGATGGGTACTTAATGGGTTAAGTAAAAAAAATATATTTTTTACTATGAAGCCTTGACTTACAATAGCTGTTAAAGTAATAAAAAAGGTGGTACGCAGAGTTTTGCTGGCTAGTGTATATTATATTATACCCCTTTTGAAAAGGTCTGAGCATAACTAAAAAACAAGATAGCAAATTAGATGTTACTCCACACATGTATCTTTTAAGCAGGGAATAAAACCTTAACAATTTCGGTAATAGCGGCTAACGGTTATACCGATATTAACCGAAATTGGTAACCGTAACTAAAAACGATAATCGTTTCGGTTTGAAACCTGCTTTTAAGTAAAGTGTAAATCTGCATCTTGAAAGAATTCACTACATTTAATTTGTTTTCTTTTTTTTCGATTCCGATTTGCAGATTGACGGCGAATCGCGCAAAACTGTGCATAAGGGTCGCTGGGATAAGGTATACGAGGTCTGTTTAAATGGCCTGGGCGCACTGGAAGATATTGCCATGAAGCGACGTCGCAATTACATACTTGATCAGGTAAAACATCAAGCAAATGACCCATACACTGAAACACACACACACATACACGCAAACATACACACACATATACACGCAAACACACACACACATACACGCAAACATACACACACATATACACGCAAACACACACACACACACACATACTTAAACAAACATATGAAACACAAACACAAAAGAACCGAACGAACCACGAAACAAGCGAGAATTATGCGTTGATGATGATATAATGCATACCGAGTATTATTATATCACGGCCAGATCCCTTAAAAAGGATCTGTCACCATTTATTTGATATATATATTTTTTTTTTTGTATGTTTTTTGTTTTGTACAATTTTGAATATGCATTTGAATTGAGAGAGAATGTGTGAAAGAAAGAAAGAAAGAGAATTTTGAGAAAGCCCAAGCGTCGCAGGACGCCAACCGCCTTAAAAAGGGTGTCAGGTATGTGTTAGGTTCTAAGTTGATCCGATATTTAGTTGCTATAAGTGTGTTGCCGGTGTAAGTATCTTGTATTTATGTATCTTATGTATTTGCCTAAGCTTAAGTTTTAGGTGCAACAGTTGACTGTAGTGGAGAAGAGAGAAAATGAAAAGATGGAGATGGAGTTGGAGAAATGGAGTTGGAGATATGGAGATGAATAAATGTATGTATGTAATTATGAAGGATGTAAGGATGTACGTGCGGCAAGGAAGCCACTGTAAGTAACACAAACAAACAAACAAAAACACAATTCCAAATCCAATTAAAAAACAAGAACGAAATCCGTATCACATTTAGTATCTACTATACCTACTCTCTATCTCTCTAAATGGCGGCAGAAACCTCTGCTCTATATTAATTAGCATTAATTTTATATAATATATATATATAATACTATCAAACTATATATACACAAAAATTATTAAGTCAACTGTTGTTTCGTTCTGCCATTCCCCGAAGCAGATGCAAAATACATATACATATATTTGTGTTGTCAAATATATAAACACTCCCTGGCGGAGTTTGGGAATGAAGCATATATCAATACATATGTATATATGTACAACATATATATGCATGTGTGTAGTACATGTGTATAACCAGGTATGTGTTAGTTTATAAGCGAGAGGGGCGGCGGCCAACAGAGCGCACAGACAGAGCAACAGCAATCCCAAAATATCATCAACGTGTTTCTCAACTTGACCACAATTTGTACGCAACGCAACATCCAACAAATATGTTAAAACCAACCCAACAACAACCAACCAACCAACCAACAACAACCAAACAACCAACCAAAAATGAATCAACCAAACAACCAACCAACAAACAACAACCTGTATAATTCTTGTAGACGAATGCGTATGCCTCGGCCCAGCGACGTAAAATGAAAGGTTTTAGCGACTTCAAGCGTATTGCGGTTGTTTGCATACCCGGCGAAGATGAATTGAAACGTCGCATCGCCGAAAAAGAGGAAAAGGGAAATGCTTTTACAGTTAAAGAATCAACAATAAATAACTTACGAGGTAAATATTGTCCACCACAAAACCACAAAAGCAACGAAAATTATAACAAAAAAAAAAATAATAATATTGTAATAATGTATATCGAAAGCGTCAAAATATATATATTTATATATATATAAAGAACAATATGTATAATGCTTAAAATGTATAACGTTTATATATATTTAGTTTGTAAGCAGCTGCATTCTATTTTGTATTTTTTATATAACTATTTTTTCTGTAATTCTAAGCATCTTTTTAATTGACCTTCTTTATTTTGGATTTTTCATTTTTTGACAAATTATCCCAAAGCACAAATCCAAATCTTATCCCAGCTATGAATCGTGTCTATAATATGCATTTAACTCATTTGAAGCAAGACTTTCTTAAAATTATAATGAATAGATTCTGCAAAATATTGATATCCGATTGAAAAAAGTATAAAGTGTTCTAATATAGAAAATATTCCGATTTATGTCATATTTAAATTTTGTAAGACTCAGCTTTTCAAGATTCTTATTTGTTTCCCGATATATTCAATTAAGTTTAGACATATGATTACATTCAAGTAGCTATATAAACCGATTTTAAAACTTTCATTGCAATCCGTCCGATATTGAAAAATAATTATACGATATATAGATAACATTCTGTGCCGAATTCAACTTTAATTGAAAAGAAGACTTTCAAATTCCAATTTTTAAAATTTATATTAAAGTTTGTCCGCTGAATTGTAGTATCTACATATAAATCCTTTGCGTCTAGCTCTTGTTCATTCACACGTTTAACAGCTGACACAACCGCCCATCCTTCCCTCTCATCCCACCCCTACCCACTCCCAATCCTTACTCTTTGTAAAGTGTAATGTGTAAAATTTATATTTAAAAAAGAAAATGAAATATATTTTGCCAGTGCGCTGTACAATTCAGACTTAAATTGAAATTTTGTTTGCACAATCTTTTTGCAGCGAATTTCACATTGCCCTCACTGGAGTTTGGCTGGTTCGATGACATTATCTACACGGAGCTGAACGGGGACGAGGCCAAGGCGGAGGTCAAGAAGTACAATGAGAAGGGCAAGAAGGCCATCGATGCGGACAGATTGCGTGACAAGAGATCCCGTGGCGGGCGCGATAATTATCGCCGTGACGATCGGCATCGTAATCGTTATGCGGACGATAGACGTCGTGATGGTCATGGTGGTCAGCGGCACGAGAGTCGTTGGAGTGACTCGAGACGTGGCGGCGGAGGCGGCGGCGGCGGTGGCAGCAGCTACTCCAGTGGCGGCAGTGGAGGAGGCGGCGGAGGCGGAAGTCGTGGCTACGATAATCGCAATCGCAACTATGGCAGTGGCGGCGGCGGTGGAGGAGGCGGTGGCCAGCAAAATTGGATGCAAAATAATCGTCGAAGCGGCTACGATGATCGCGGCTATGGCGGCGGTGGTGGTGGAGGCGGCGGCGGAGGTGGCGGCGCTGGCAGTCGTGGCTATGATAATCGCAATCGCGGCTATGGTGGCAGCGGTGGAGGTGGCGGCGGCGGCGGCGGCCAACAGAATTGGATGCAAAACAATCGTAGAAGCGGCTACGATGATCGTGGCTATGGAGGTGGCGGCAGTTCGCGAGATTATCGCGATCGAGATCGTGGCGGCAATGATCGCAATCGAATGGGCAGCAACGATCGCAATCGCGGCAGCAGCCAGAGCAGCAGCTATCGCTCCGGTGGTGGCAATCATCAGCAGCAACAACAACGGGATTTTCGGCATGGCCACCGCGACACCAAAGAAGATAGTCGCGGTGGCTATGAGCGGTCAGCTGCACAAGTGCTGCCCAAATATGGCAATAACTCGTCACAACAACAAGCTGGCTACGATCCGTACAAGCATCAGTCGAGTGGTGGCCAGCAACAACACGGCGCCAAGGTAAACCCTTCGAATATAATCCAAATGTAATGACGAACTCTAACAATAAAATGTATTCCAGTCTGCGTTAAGCGGCAAATGGAGCACCTATGCCCAGCACCAGCAGCAACAGCAGACGCAACAGCATCAACATCAACAGGCTGGGGGCGTCTGGCAGCAGCAGCCACAACAACAATACCAGCAGCAGCAACCGACCGCCGGCCAGCAACAATATTGGGGCTATAATCAGATGCAGGGTAGGTAACAAGCGATAGCACGACAACAACCAACAACAACAGCAACGGCAACAATGTCATATCCAAACAGGCAACCAGATTTAACTTATAAAAAACACGCTACGTAATAAAAAAAATTCTTGCTTAACATTGAATGTAAATTCTTTACTAATGTTGTGGTGTGGTTGCAATATGAGCGTTGAGTTTGGGTAGCAATTATTCTATGTTTTTGTCATACCTGTTAAATAATGATTAGTAATCATAATGATTAGTAATTAGATTATTGTTGCTTAAAAGTCAAACTAATGATTAAATTACAATTATTTTCGATTTTGCCCAATTATTTAATGATTACGATTAAAAAAAAAATTAAAAGAATCTAAAATTATTACAATTATTTAAAAATAATCAGAAAAAATCAAAAATATCTTTTTTGAGCATTCGGATTATTAGTCATAAATAATAAAAAACAATCAAAAATAATCAGATAATATCAAAAATAATCCGAATACTCAAAAAAGATATTTTTATTATTTATGACTATTTAGTAACAATTTAATAATTTTAAATTTTCACAATCAAAGTAGCCAAAATAATCAGAAAAAATAAAAAAAAATTCTCCGAAATAATCAGAAAGATTATGGGCCGTTTTTTCAATGTACATATAAACTGTATCTAAAATATAATTTAAAATTTGACAGTAATTTTTATATATTTTACGTCAAAATATATTTTTAATAGTTATCAAACACATTATTTAGACATTAAAAAAACGGGCCTATTTTTGGTTATTTTAGATTTTTTATGATTATTTTTTAATAATTGTAATAATTTTAACAGTGAATTATATCGAGCCCTATAAAAAAAAGCCCTAAAATATAAACAATTAAAGTTTAATATTTTGAGTGTAGATACTATTAATATTAATGAACACATTTGCATTAAAAAACAAATTTCGGAAAAATGTCGCTTACGTTATATCCGCAAAATGGGCTCGATATAGTCAGTACGTTTATTTCCAAAAATAATCTAATTGATTCGTAATTCTAATTGAAATTGAACAGGTATGGTTTTTGTGTTGTCTAATTGTGATGTTTGTGTGTATTCCAAGCAGGTTATGGCAACCAGCAGCAGCAGCAAGCACAACAGCAGCAGCAGCAGCAACAAGCCTGGCAAGGCACCGATCAACAACAACAGCAATGGATGTCCTGGTGGCAGGTAAGCACAAGTTTGAGACTGAAACAAACAACTAACAGATAACAAATCAAACTTTTCTCTCATCTCATCTGCAGCAACAGCAGCAAGGCGCCGGGGGAGCAGCGGCCAATAATGCCGGTGGTGGCAGTGCGGGCGGCACAACGGGCGCCACGGGCAATAATAATGATGGCGGTGCCACCAATCATTATTGGTCTCAATATTCATACTCTACACAGTCCAATGCGGGCGTCGACAAGAAATAAGAGCGGAATTAACGATCGATCATTCAACTATTTCTGCCGCGACGCTTTCATTTTGAAACAACATTTAAACCACACAACACAACACAACACACTCTACACACAACAGCAAAACCAAGTTGAAATGATAGTTTTTAAATCTAAATAATATTACAAACAACAAAAGCGAGCGTAAATTTAGTTTAGCCAGTTTATTGAGTCTGGCCTGAATTAAAAGTAAACTCCTATATAAAACGAACAGCAGCAACAAAATCACAAAATGTATCAGACAATTGAAAATGTGCTGTTGATTTTAACAAATTTTTTATTATATTTAGATTTTGCCACCAGTTACACATTATGTCGACATTGTAAAATGGTTTATTTTTCATTTACCTTTAACAATTAGCAAAAAAACAATCTTTTTCTCGGTTCTTTTCAAAGCAATAAAAGAAATTGTTCACGCAGTTCTTTTGGCTCATTATGTATCTAGGACAGTACAATTTGTTTTAACGTTTAATTATCATTATTGTTTTATTTTTATGCATTAACTAAAAACTGGAAGACAAACTACAAAAAAGAATAAAATAAAATTTAACAAATAAATCTATATACAAACAAAAACTACAAAAAATTTAAAAGAAAAATGTATTTTAAATGGGTTTAATGCTGGGTAATTTAAATGGTTTAAAAACATAAGTTAAAAGAATTTTGCTGGGGTATTTATATTTCATATTATTTCATTTCATTCAATAAACTGAACAAAAGTAAGAAATTGGTAATTTACATTTTATTCAATTTCATTGCCAAAACTTGCAATTTAATACACTTGTAGTTAGTTTTTGTAAC
Source organism: Drosophila recens (assembly GCA_037043495.1). Taxonomy (NCBI): domain Eukaryota; kingdom Metazoa; phylum Arthropoda; class Insecta; order Diptera; family Drosophilidae; genus Drosophila; species Drosophila recens. The sequence goes on from JBAMBJ010002404.1 coordinate 29,357, forward strand.
AAATATAAATTTATTTCATAATTTAACTATCGCCATTTACTTATTCAAATACTCGCACAATGATATTTTGAAAAGGTCAATTCTAACGGGCAATGGGCAGCACTGGCAAATGTGTGTGCAATAAATAATTTCGTCAAGTGTGCTTCGTTAAGTGAGACTTATCGAAGATCAAGCAAAATGCTATCGAATTACCAGCGATACGACAAATCGATAACATTGCCCCGCACAAAACGTATATCATAATTTATTGGGAACTCCATTTTGACTGAATAAGTTCATTCGTTCATTTTAATGACCCGTTCATTTCAACTTTTTCAGAACATTTTGATAAGAACTAAAGTGAATTTCGGTGTGGGCAACTGACACTTTTTTATCTAAAGCTGAACATAATTGAATTGATACGGGTGAGGTGTGTGTGCACTTGCTTTTAGTAAGCGTCGTTTGAGTGACGCATGCTACAAATTCTGAGGACGGCGTGATTTCAATTGATTTTCCACACACTTGGCCAGCAACAACAACAAACAGAACGATGATTGGCATACAATTGTTCAACGAAATAGGCACAATTTTTCGGAATGTAAGTACGAGATGTGTGTGTAAGTAATATATGTATATAGTAAGTGATTTAATTGCAGACGCCGACCTTTGCGCTGGTTCTGGAAACGTTGCTTCTGATCACCGTCGTTTGGCTGCTGCTGCACAAACGCGGCGGGCGACGCCTCACCAAGGAGCAGCAAGAGTATCTGATCGAACAGTACGAGCCGGAGCCACTGGTCAGCGACACGGATCCGGAGCATCCGCTGCTGCGCACACGCCTCGTCCAGTCGAAGGTGGGCAAGCGGATTGTGGTCGATGGCGTCGATTGCCTCAACCTGGGATCGCACAACTATTTGGGCTTCCTCGAGGACAACGACATCCTGGAGGAGGCGTGCAAGTGTCTGCGCAAATACGGTGTCGGCTCGTGCGGTCCACGCGGCTTCTATGGCACCATGGATGTCCATTTGGATTTGGAGGATCGCTTGGCCAAGTTTATGGGCCTGGAAGAGGCGATTGTGTACTCGTATGGCTTCTCAACGGTAGCCAGTGCAATTCCCGCCTATGCCAAGCGTGGCGATCTGATCTTTGTGTAAGTTTAATACTGATATATAAATTTAATCACTGTAATTAATAAAAAATCATTTATTTAGCGATGAAGCCGTCAACTTTGCCATTCAAAAGGGCTTGGACGCCTCGCGCAGCACAATTGTGTTCTTCAAGCACAACGATGCCCAAGATCTGGAGCGTCTGCTGCAGGAGCAGGAGAAACGCGACCAGAAGAATCCCAAGAAGGCACAAAAGACGCGTCGTTTTCTGGTCGTTGAAGGCATCTACATGAATACGGGAGAACTTTGCCCGCTGCCCGAAATTGTGGCGCTGCGCAAGCAGTACAAGCTGCGACTGTTCCTGGACGAGAGCATCTCCTTTGGCACGCTGGGCAAGACGGGCAGAGGCATCACCGAGCACCTCAATGTGGACGTAAGTTTGATCACAACAGGTTAATCAATTAGGCTAATAATGTTCTATGTTTGGCAGCGTGATGAAATTGACTTGATATCGGCGGGCATGGAGGGCTCAATGGCCACCATTGGCGGTTTCTGTGTGGGCTCCCATTTCATAGCTGAACACCAGCGGCTGTCCGGACTTGGCTATATCTTCTCAGCCTCTTTGCCGCCCATGCTGACGCAGGCGGCGATTTCATCGCTGGATCGCTTCGAGCGCGAGCCGCAGATCTTTCAGCAGCTGCAGCAAAAGTCGCGCCTGGTCCAGCAGAAGTTCAAGCTCTTCAGCAAACTCCAGCTGCGTGGCGATGAACTGTCGCCCATCAAGCATTTGTATGTGACTCCAGAGCGTGATAGTTTCGAGTCGGAGAGCAAGTTGCTCGCAAAGGTGGCAGACAAGGTATTCATTAAAATACTGCTTAATGTTTTGTTTCTTTACTAACACATCTCTTTTTGTCTGCAGTGCATCGAACGGGGCGTGGCCGTTGTGGAAGCCGCCTACTTGCAGAACAGGGAACGTAAGCCTGTGCGTCCCAGTCTGCGCATTGCGGTCAGCCGTCTCCTGGACGAAGCTGACGTTGTGTCGGCCTTCAAGATTATTGAGGCCGTTTCCAGTGAAGTGCTTTAAGCCCATTTTGTATTATTTTTTTTTTAATTCAATCGAATTGCTTTCGTTTGCATGTATGTAGATTTAAAACGCACCCATCGTGCTGCTTCCGTCACTAGCGTGATGAACATGTTTCCTGTTGTTAACGTCCAATTAAGCTACAGCTTATCAAATATTGCTGGAACACTATATAATAAATTTGACTTTACATACTACATTATACAATATCATTTTGTCTTATTTAATATTCTTTATTTAAATTTCGAAGCATTAATTTAAATGACCTTCGTTAGGATTAAACATATTTAAATTGCGCGCCAATACCACACTACGAGCGGTCGACAGAATGTGGCGGTCGAGCGATACTGATAAATAATGCCTCCAGTGTTGAGCAACTAGTGTTTTAAATGCAATTTCGTGGTTGCAAAGCTTGGACACACTGACACTCAGAAACGAAGCCGAAGCCGAATCGCTCGTACGTCGCGCTGTCTGTGATTTTCTGTGTAGTTTTGCATTTAAAAATCTGTAAGAAAGCGTTCAATAATTCAATAAATTCCAAATTATATGCAGAAGCGCATTAACTGTTTGTGAACTATTTGTGTATATCTAAATTGTGTTGTAAAATATTATTGCAACTGAAACGCATTAATCGATTTTTTCACGGCATGCCGGTGACGGAGACGCCGCCAAGTGTTAATTGCGTTTGTGTGTGCGTGTATGCGTTTGTGCTCGAATAAATAATATGACATAATCGATATACATATGCGTATGCGGTTGACTTAATTGACATAGTTTTTGCACTCAGTAGAATACATAAAAGTGTCGCATATTTTGTGGTCAACGCGTCAGGCAGGACTTGGCATTTCCTTCTGTACTTGTACGTGAACGGCGCTGTTTTTTTCACGCTTGCTTTGCTCACCATATTCGTTGCTACCAATATACACACACCGTCCCTTTTTTTTATTTGGGCGTTGCAGGATGATTTCCAGGCCGCTTTGCGGTCATTTTCCAGAGAGCGGTGTCGACCCTATAGTTGTCCCGCTCTTGCTTTTGCACAAAACGAAAAGAGCTGCAGTTGTTGCTCAATCATATTGCAAAATTATGTTATTGTGAATTTTGTGTTTTTAAGCATTAATAAATGTGTACCTTATTCATATATATATACAAATTTCTTATTCAAAGTATACGTCTTAAGTGACGTGAATAATTCAGTACGCCCACCTGTCGTTTACCAACACTACCATATTCGGCCTCTTCCAGTCTGAGCGCGCTCGCTCTTTTTGTTGTTAACGTGCGCTTGTGAACGACGGACGTGTGCGTTACAGAAATAAATATATATGTTAATATAAAATAGTGTTAAATGGTGGTAATAATCTAAATCTAATCTTTAACTAAGTTGAAGTTGATTGTGCAATTAAAGAGTTTTGTTGAAACGAATAAATTAATGTGCAACGCAAGTGCCGTTAGAAAGACCCGCCATTACCAGACGCCATTAGAAAGCGAACCGTGCTCGTGTGCCACTTGCTAAAAGTGCAGGCGACATTGAAATAAAATTGATCTTGTGCGATTCACCACCATTGCAAAATTAAAAATAATAAAATAAAGCAATTTAATTTAAAATTATTTTTCCTTTCCCATCTATTTACTACATATGTGCACATAAAGCAGCCGAAAACCGAACGCGTGTGAGTGCCTGTCGAATTTGTGTCTGTGTTTGTGTTTGTGCACGCAATAAGAACGAAAAAGCGAAAAGAGACAACGAGGACTACGTCAAAGTTGGAAGCAGAAACAGAAGCAGAATACACTGTGAGTACGAGAGCCCATCTACCTTCTAAGAAATTATTTCGATTCGTATGCATGTTTGTGTGATATTAATTGTATTATGTACTTTTCGGGCTCATTTTAATTGGGAGAATATTCGTAGACTGCGCGCTGTTTACTGTTATGCGTGGCTGCCAGTTGACCGGTGACGCCATCTTTTTACACACAAAATCAAAAAAAAAAATATATATATTTTGTAGTTGTTTTTGGGATTGGTCAAGCACATTCCGGAGGAGTGTGTGTTTTTTGTGTTATGCTTTGCGTTTAATATTCGTTCTCAACGCAGGGCAACAATTTGTTCTATACATTTTCATTGCCTATTCTCATATTAAGAATATTCGACTTGTTTCTCTTTGCTCTCACATTTTACATTGGGTGGGTGGGAGATCTGTCAGAGATCTTTGCATGCATACATACATACATACATTCGTACACTTTCAGCTTTCTATTCATGACAACATCATACAGGTTTCTGATTATTAGTGCCGCCTTTATTACTAATTTTTCATATACAAACGCTTACGCGTGTCTAATGCATTTTCGCTGATAAATTGCTTGGTGTTGGGTATGTCTCTGAGGCGCATCTGTTTACAAGTTTCGTCTCGACTGTGACCCACTTTTTGCAAAGTTTCTTTGTAGGTTTTCGTAGCTCGTTTGCTGCTGCTTTGCCATTTGCATTCGATTTGGCGAAAACCTAGTTACTTTGTTGTTTCTGTACATATATATATACAGCATGAGCCAAATAGTGATAAACAGATTTGTAAATATCGAAAACTTGTTTATTTGTAAATGACAGAACAGATAGAGAAGGCGACGGGGAAGGCGTTGTGTGCCAGTTTAAGTTTTTTAAAAGTTTTATTCTCTTTTACTGTCAAGCAGTTTGTAATTTGGCAACCGTAATTGAAATGATTAAAAACAGCTGTTTGACCAGTGTTGCCATATTAAATTATTGCAAATGACGTGTACCGCGGCTTGTCTGTCTGATCATTTGTCTATGCTGTTTCCACTATCTAATCGGAACTTGCCTTGTATTCTTCTGTTCTCTACTTGGACGCCAAACGAATACATTGTAATGTATAAGTGCCTGTGTGTGTGTGTGTGTGTGTGTACTTTTATGCTCTTTCGGCAGTAGTTAACCTCATTTTCTAGTATATGGCAGCCATATTTTTATTGCCTTTATTAGCAAGCGCACATTCATAAAAAGAGGAGAGAATAACCGTTGATATTTTTAGCATGCACCGTTAGGGCGAAATGTGTAAATAGAATCTATTCTATTATTTTTAAAGTTACAACAAAAAATTGATAAGAGTATGAACTTTTACAAGTTGTACTAGGAAGCGTAATCTTGTTGCTTGAGAAATGTTTTTTGGTCGCGCCCATATCAAATTGGCATAACAAGCAATAATCAAGCGGCTCAATAGCATGATAAAAAGTCAGGTATTATTCCGACACATGACGTCATTGTGCGCATTTTCTAATGAAATTTGCTGCCTTTTGTTGCTAATTCGAATTTGCGCTTCCTACTCATACACACTAACACACACACACACACATACAGTCACACGCATATACATGCTTGATGAGTTTTATAATTTATTTCAATTTTGCCTCTTTTTTTCCTTTATCACTTGACTCTGTATATTTGTGTTTATGCTTGAATATTGTTTATTCCCCCTTTAATCGTTATATGTATGTACATGGGTTTTTTGCACTTTTTGTTGTGTTTTGTTTAGCTGAATATGCCACTGCATTTGCCGCCTATTGAAAAATGTATCAGTTGTTAAATTGGTCTGGATAAAAGGGGTTTTATACAAAGCCGAACGATTTTTGACCGACAAACTTTCAACAGGTCGAAACAAACGACGAGTGGCGCTCGTGGGTGAAAATGGCACTGTGAAGAGAACAACGAAAACGCAAAAAAAAAAAACCATTGTCATATTCCGCTACTAGTGCTATTTCAAGTGACGAATTCAAATGTGTTGAATGAATAAATGAGACAGAAGACGGGCAAAGTCTGTGTGTGAGTGTGTGTGTGTGTGTGTATGTTTGTGGGAGGAAGTGCATAGTTAAAACTGTAAACAATTGTGAGGCAACCTAGAAAAGTAACGACAACAAAATGTTTGAATGTGAAAAATTAGTTTGGGTTTTGATTTTTGTTATTGTTGGTTTGTTGGTTGTCTTTGCTGTGTGACGGAAGTAAAATACAAATGCAATGTTTGTATATACAGACATATAAACAAGAACAAATACATATACGTACGTTACTTATTAAATGACTCACTTGATAAGAAAAACAATCAATGTAGAAGCATTGAAAACCGATTGATGTTGCAACCGATTTCCCCAACTTTCAAACACTTTCAGGGTGTTGTCATAATGCACAAACTCACATTTGAATATGAAAATCAAGAGAATCTGAGCTGCTGTTGCTGTTGCCTGCCTAATGCATTTCAATTGAAAATTGTTTACTCATGCATGCTGCTTGCTTATCTAATTTCCCATTGACTGACGTCAGTTGATTTTGGTGTGTCAGTTGGTGATTAATTGATTTACAATTTTCAGAGATTAAGTTCATATAATTGTGACGTTCGTTTTGATTAATGGAAGCTTCTTCTTCGACATTAGCCCGGTCTGGCAACTCTGTTGCTGATCTTCCCTTCCTTATGCACCGAAACAATTTGTCTAAATGGGAAAGAACGACAAAGCAACAGAAGTTGTAGAGAAAAGTAAACTCGTCTTTGCCTCTGGCAATTGAAAAGCCGCTTCAGCCAGGCACACACACACGCACACATACACACACACTCCATGCATGCAGCGAGAAAGAGTGGCAGACAAATGCATAAATAAAGAGGCGTACGTGCCAAGCTTCAAACAGAGACATATACAAATACACACACAGACACAAGCACACATGCACAAGTGAGATTAAAAAGAGATGTTGCTGCTGCTGCTGGCTAAACAACTGCAGCTCATCAATAAAACAACAACAATAACAACTCAGAGACAACAGACAAATGTACAGTTGCATCAGACAGACAGGCAGGCAACAACAACAATAATAACAAAAAAAAAAAACAGCAACAACAACAACAAACTGTGCTGCAACACAACATAAATCTTGTAAGAAAAAATCAAGAAGACCATAAAGCAACAAAGAAGACACAAAGCATTTGCGGGACAGAGACAGACAATAAGACAGCAGCAAAAGCTCAGGCACGACGACAATGCTGTTAATTATACCGAATGTTGTCAGAAGAGAAAGAGAGCACAGAGAGAGTAGGTTAGAGTAGGGAGAGAAAAAGAGTGTTAAGCACAAAAATGTCGACAATTTCAACAACAACAACAAGAAAACTAAGCTGAGAAACAAGATGCAGCTGTGTTTTTGTTGTTTTTTGTTTGTTGTTTTAATGCCTGACTTGCGGCTCAATTGAAACTGTCTTCGTGCATTGAGAGCAGAAGACTGTTATTATCATTGTGCTTCCTTTGTGCTGCTCTCCCGCTGCTGATCCACATTTAAATTGAGATTTTTAGGTTAATTTCATTTCATGAGTTTTGTGTGGGCGTGGGAAAATGTCTGTAAATTGCAACAATTTGTTTGTAATTAATGTAATTTAATAGTAAATAGCATAGCATTAAATGCAATTTAAAGCTGCTCGCAGCATTGTCGACAGTGTCGCCACACTAAAATAGTAGAAAAACATTTCATGTTTATTTTATTCATTGATATTTCATATTAAACTTGTAACCCACTTTAAGCCGAAAATGTCAATAAAAAAATCTCGCTTTTATACAACTTTTTCGCCAATATAACAATGCAACAAAAGCCGCAAACGGATAGCATAATAAAAAAGTTAAGCAGCAACACTCACACATACACATGCACACACACGTAACAATAGGCAGAGGCAGGCAACGTGTTGCTGCATAAATGAATTCATAATGCAAGATGTGCGGCACACGAAAGCCACGACTCTATTCGATTACATAATAACTTTAATATCTTCCTTCTACGTATTGGCAAGCCTCAAAAGTCAAAACCAAAGCCAAACCAAACAAAAAAACAAACAAAACCAACAACTCTTTAGTCATGTCGAGGCCAGACATTTTGACGTTGGCTTGTGAATTATATACATGCATATAATGTGTACGTGTGTGTGTGTATGTGTGTGTGTGAAATTTAGTGGATTGCATGTTTGACCGCAAACATCATTTAGTTGAGAGAGACGAGACTCCAAATTAAATAGTTAATTAACACTAGTAGCATATCAGGCATTATTATTATAATTAAAAATTGCATTTAGGAATTTAATTATTTAATGTGCAATTTATCAATAAGTGCGAAAAGTGTGATCAGTATCGATATGCTCCTTAGTAGTTTATCGATAATTCGTACTGACCAAAGTTCCGTTACGCTTGCCGTTTTCATTAATTATATATTATCATGCATTAGTAGCTCATCATATTTGCATTAATATGCAAATTTTTGTAGAAAGTGTAATAGGAAACTATATATATGAATAAATTACAAAAATCATGGTAAATCACTTGTCTAAAGGAAACTGAAAGCTGCCTCAAACCAAACCATCAAGTATTTCAATTATTTTTATTTGGTTTGCTCGCTCTCTCGCCGCCCCCTCCTCGTGTAGTTTAGTGTATACATAAAACGAGCAGTAATACAAAAATATTTGAACGCGCGCTAACTAAAAATATTCGCATGACATCATTCAGCGTCGATGTCGATGCCGACGTAAGCAGAAGCAGCAGCAGCAGAGAGAGCAACAACAGCAACAACAGTTTGGGGCGGGCGGCATCAATAATTTTCTCTGTTTTACTTTTTGCATAGATTTTTTTTTATGTTGGAAAATGTGCAGGCCGACAGTGTGTATTTTATAAAAAGCTGCGCAAATTGAAATTACTGCATTTTGTGGTCAGTTTGGCGAGGACAAGAGCCATTAAAATGTGTTTATTTGTCGGCTCAATGAACTTTTGTAAATTGAACAAATTATTCACTGTTTTTTTTTGCTCATTTACTTATGCGTTCTCAATCTATATCCATTTACAGGCTATAAACTTCACAAAAAAGTATTGAACGTGAAAGAATATCATTTTTAAACTGAGTTCTTTTGAATAGAGTCGTAGACAACTGTACAATCGATAGCGATAACGATAAGTTTGGGGCTAGTGGAAGGTAAACAAACACGCCGCCAAGAGGCAAACAGAACTTGACTTGTTGTTTATCTCTTTGGGCAAATGTTTGCATTTCAATATGTGCAATGATTATGGCAAATGATGAGTTAACGCACGTTCTCTCTCTCTCTCTCTCAACTTACGATTTATTCTCCTTATCTCTCTATCGCTTATTCTCTTTTACGTACTGCCAGCTGACCGACTTACTATCGTATTTGTTGACAGTTCTCTTGCATCACATGATGAGTACGATAGGGAGTGAGACAGAGAGAGAGATAGAGAGAGAGCGCAACCACACCTTAAGCTACTCTCTCTCTGCTTTGTCGGTTTGCGTCTTAATTTATTTTTTTTTAAGCTGCGAACTTACGCCATAATTGCTATAATTAAGTTTTTTTTTTTGCCAAAATTAAGTGATACTGTGTGTCATCCATCCATAATGTGTTTGGCTTTGAACTGAATATGATGACTTGATTTTCTTTCGACTCTCTTTTCCCTCTATCTTTCGCACAAAACATAATCAGAAAAGTTAAACAGTCGGCAAATTATGTCACTCGGCGAAAACAAGTTTACACTATTATTATTGTTATTGTTATTGTTGTAGTTTACTAACAACTTATATAAATATTTACAAACCTTTTTTTTAATTTATGCAAAGTAGAAATTCCGGTTGTTTTACTTATCTTTTGACCATCATTTCACTTTCATTATTTTGCAAAGTTCTTCCAAAATTATTAGTAAATTTTTTGTACTTTTCTTCTCTTATCATTTTCTTTTGGAATTTATTATTGCCTCTAATTCAATTAAGCTTGACCTTTGCTCTCGACCTGTTTTCCTCCGTCAGAGAAGTCTTTTATTTCAAGATTTTACTCAATTTAAATTGCTGTTGTCACTTAAGTGTAAGACTGTCGATTTGTTTTAAGTACGAAAAACAGCTTTTTACATATTAAATAATTGAATTGTTAAGGAATTTTGTTTATACATCTACAATTGTTTTTAGTTTTATTAAGATAATTTAATTTTTCAATATATACTGCAAAGATTCAGAAGAGAATTGTAGAAAAAAACAAAGACAATAACGAAGTTCTTTTGTTAAACTTGAAATTTGGCTCGTTGGTTGGTGGCGCATTTGGCCGAAAGTCCAACTGGGCCAACTCAACAGAGCACTCAAATAAATGGGTCATTGAACTGGGCAAACTTCATTTTGGCTTTTTATTTTTGATTTTATTAACACACAGACCTTTCAGTTATGGGTTTTTCTTCTGGCTGGCAATAAAAACTGTTTTCGAGACTTACTGTTTTTTTTTTTTTTTTGGTAATTAAACTCTTGATGCCGTTTTTCTAAATAAATATTCTGTACTGCATATTTTATAGTTTTATTTTTTTTTTAATAATTACGAATATTTGTAAATATATATAGCAACTATAGCTGTGTATGTCTGTAGCTTGTGACCCGGCAACGACCTCTTGGCAATCATACTATATTTATGTTTACATAGTTGTCAAGTATGACATCATTCCTCATTACATGTCATGACATGGCCTAAAACCCCCGTCCATCTCCTCCATTGCGTCGTCTCACCCACCCCAAATTTGGAATACAAGGCTGGCACTTGAACCGGCAAATAAAAATAAAAATTTCACCCCCATAGCGATGACGTCACTTCCTGTCATTAAGTCAAAACATAAACTCCCCGCTCCCTGCCCCCTGTTAAAGGATATTTTTACGAGTCGCGTGAGGAAAGTTCCCGTCTACTGCCACAATTGCTCCTGGCAACTGGCGCCACATTTCTATGATTTGGCGATGGCGCCGGCAACAAATTTCATAATGGTAGCCGGCGAACATTTCTGCCGGCATCAGCAAACAGGCAGAGTCCCTAAAAGGAGGAGCTATGAGAGGGGAGCAGGTATTTTGCTTTGCTCAGCTCGGAGTATTGTTATTGGACTTGGGGGTTGCTCACTTACCCCCGGCCCACTTGTGTCTGTGGGTTTGGCCCGTGTCGTTGAACTTGGACTCCTGCTCCTGTTCCTGCTTTTGCCTGGCAACACGCGATTTCCGGCGCACACATGTGTCAATGGAAAGTTGAACGCTCGATGCGTGTTTACTGTTAGTTTAAGGCCCAGATAATCAATGGCCAAGAAAGACAAGCGTGTTGGTAAATGCTACACATGCATGTACATAGAAATACAAACAATGCACATGTCCTTAACGACTGTAATTAGATACCGGCTAGTCACATATTTGCGGGTCTAAATGGATCTTTAATGGGTCTGCACTATCAAAATATTCCATGACTGTTGACGGACTTCCGTTTTCTTAGGTGGTATAATTAATGTAATTGTTGAGAAATTAATAATTTCTGCTTTATCAAATCTTAAAACACTTAAATATTTGTTATTGTTTAGAATTCAAACTAAAGATTAACCCTGATTAAATGTATACAACACATTCGTAATAAATAAATATATAAATAAGTTTTATTTTGGCTTTTGTCCCAGTGAGTAAAAGTTTGTACTCGATGACAATACTACAAAACTTTTGACAGCCCATTGAAAAATTATTTGAAGCTTAAAAGGGGCAACAACAAACAAACAAGCATACAAACTGTAAACAGTAATTGTTGTTGTTGCTGTTGCTGTTGTTGTCAGCAGCCACACGCCAAGTGTTATTTTCACTTGTCTGGGATCTCATACATATTGTTGTATTATATACTCATCACTTAAATCATTTCATTTAATTTGGAAAAGATCGGGTAATCCTCCTCGTCATGCAACGGCGCCAACTTCTTGAAGCAAAGATTAATGTGAGATTTTTGCATTGTAATTCAAGCCACGCGACTTACACGCGACTCAGAAAGACACAGAAACAGGCAGCTGTTTAGCAAAACAAACAAAATTAGCAAGATATGAGCCGAATAGCTGAACACACAAAGCAGACAGACAGAAATAAAGGCAAGACTGTAAAAGTCAAAACGAGACACTTGCAAGCAATATTACCTTATTAAGAAATTCCAAACACGACACGACTCCAGTAATAAAATGTGTCATATAAATATACGACACAGCAAATAGTTATTTTCGTATGTTAAAACCAAAAATTTGCATAAATAAAATACAGTTTCAATTACCAGAGTATTTAGTAATATCCCACAAAAAAAACCTCTTTACGAGGTAAAAGTCTAGTGACGAAAACATTTTCATGCCCCAAAATTTCTGATATCCAATTTTGTGACGAATAATATTAAGTTTTACATATAAATTATTTTAAGCAAAATTTTGGCACTCGGCACATTGCGCTAAAATGTATCAATTCTTCATACCAAATAAAACTCACTCACTGTTTTGCGCAGTGCCGAATGCAAAAATTTTGCTTAAAATAATTTATATGTAAAACTTAATATTATTCGTCACAAAATTGGATATCAGAAATTTT